>JARHVA010005878.1:617500-805000 GCA_037957365.1 Torreya grandis
AATATAATTCCAAATAGTAATTTGAATGTATCAAAATGAAGAAACAATATTAAGTTGGTTTATCGATGTGTATGCAGATATGGTATGTACAAATACAAGAGAAGACATGAGGATTATATGCAGTGATTCATCATATTTTTAAAATTTGATTTCTATTAGCCTAGACACTACCATCAAAATAGTGACACTAAAATTGATGCTTCTATCATGTACATAAGATATTTTATTTTCTATAATGACCACCTATGCTTGTTAAGGTTCACTAGCACCTAGTATATTGTCAACTTGGATCACATGCATAGATTTTGGATATCAATGTTGTGATCAAAACCCTAGGTCCTCCAATTTGGGCATGTCACCTTGAAAAATGGTGGTTAGCAGACTCAAGTGAAGTTGAGATGACCTCAAATATGCCTCTATCAATGAACAATACCTACATATATATAAATCCTAAGAGGGACTTAAACCAATGTAGTTCTCTCCCTTAAGTGGGATTGTGTGTGAATAATGGTGTAATATGCTATATGCAAGTGCACATAGTGATATATCTTGTAAATTAGAAAATAATATTCATGGACTAATTTTTGAATGCTTAAAACATGTAATAATACTACTCATATTACTAATTTGGAAATAGTGAAGAATATGGTAGTATAATTTAGTTGTGAAAATGATTAAGTGTGCAATTGATAGGTACTTACTTGATAACCACTAGATGATAATGAATGCTCTTTGGTTTAGTATTTATATCAATTTTTTTGAAATAATCTCAAATGAGGGTTAATTAAGATAAATAAGCTAACCCATACATGTGGAAATACTTTCAAATTTAAATGTTTATAGTACTTGGACACTATCATAATATCTGGGACACTAGTGTGGACTCTAGTGTCTTAATCTAGATGGTAGTGTTTATAAGAATAGAAAGTTGTTGGAGATATATAATTGAATGAGTATGATATAAATTAGATTTTAAGTTGACTACGAGCTATAAGTGGTCCGATTCATCAAAATTTTAGGGTTATATAATAGAATAAGCATTTAGGCATAGTGAGATAGTGAATGTGAACCTTTCATAGATAAGGTCATGAACTGAACAGTTGAGCCATGATTTATATTTTTTTAGTTTACAAGACTGGTTTGTCATATAAATCCATATTTAAGAATCTAAATGTTACCATTTTAAATCTATAAACATAAAGATGAAATTACTAGGTTAAAGGAAAAAAAGGTAATTATTCTTCCTTGTTTATTTATTGGAGAGAGGGGTTCACAATTGAATTTTGGAGATATGAAGAAGGAATTGGAGGGTGATCATGCCCCCAATTAGGTGTAAGGATAAGTTGTGCCAAGCCCATTGAGAGCACTGAATATCAATGACATAACCCAAGTGTGTACATAATCTAATCAATCTAGCCAGTATCTCCTAGGTCAAGTGGTGTAACCATACCAACCTAAAAAAAGGGATTAATGCCAAAGGCCATTGAGGGAACTAAGTTTTGACTCCACTACTCAAGGTTACCAACTACTATAGATAGATAAAATCTCAAATGATGCATCTTGGTAAGGTTCGTACATGATTACTTGTATAATATGAATATATATTTCTAATTTTATTAATTTTCATGGCATATGCACTTATAATGTGTCTCAACCTAAATTATCTATCAAAATGTAACCTCCTCTAAGTAACTAGGTATAATATTCATTGTAAATTTGAAAAACTATCTCAAATTAAAAAAAACGGTGTCAAATGCATAACATTCTATTAGAAGTGTGTATATAAATCATGTAAAGTGTATCAAATTCTACTAATTATGTGTGTGTGGACTCATGTATCTATAACATTCCCCCTTTTTGAGGTGAGGGGAGTGCACCCTGATAATCACATTATGTCAAAAGGATAAGATAACTATGTTATATCTGTATCAATCATATAGTAAAGAAACATATAATAATATCATGTCTAAGTAGATGTATCAATCAAGATCATAATATCAAATCACAACAAGCCCTATGATGAATGATATGGATTATGGAAACCTCTAGGAGTAACAATCACAAGCTTAAAAAAAATCAAGCACACACACAAGAGCACTCAATGTCATGCAAGAAAGGAGTCCAAGGAGATAAAAAAAAAACAAGGGTCATATTCAAATTATGCACATTATAAGGAAGGACATGTTCAAATGTTGGCATACTAAATAAATAACACTTAGGGCATTATGGCCAATAAAAAAGGAACATGTTTAAATGTTACACAATCAAGATAAGGTATTAAATAAAAAGTACACTTGAGTAAGCCATGTGATAACATGAATAAGTGAAATATGATAAACTAGTACAATCCTATCATACTAGTCCCTCTCTATATGTGTTAGTAATATATCTTGTAACATAAAATTTATAATAGATTGTGTAAGATATAATCATGAGTGTAATAATATGTAAGCGTTAGTATATAAGCTCAAAATGATAATGTAAAGTGATAATAAATCAACGTAACATATATCAATCATAATTAATGAAGTAAATTCCCCTAACATAATGTGTCACATGGGTAGAGGAAAGGTCCAACTTCTATAGACTCATGTATCATGGATCTATTGTATGCTTATATCACACTAAAATACCCATTAAACATATGCCTATATAGAAAATAAAATGATATGATATCTACTAACATAAAGTAAAATAACATATGCAAAATATTTTAAACATATGAATGCTAAATATTTTTGTATTTTTCTCTATTTGAATGTTTTTATATATTATTTTTGAATATTTAAATTTTTATAAAGAGAGGGATATCCAATGATCCCATATAAGGGATGATCATAGGGTTCTCTAGGCTCAAGATGGGATACAAAAATATGGTCAAACTTCCAAGGATCATGTACATGTACCAAATCTTGATCTATAGAATATGTGATACTCTAATTGTGCCTCATAGGACTCTATGGTCATGAAATAATAATAGATATTGTAGTGGTTTATGGAACCAATTACTTAGTAATCTATAACTTCTTTGGTGAATCTATAATTATGGGTATTTATACCCTCTTTGAGTGATGTTGGTATATTCTAAACAACTAGTTGGGCCATGTAGGTGTAGATGAGGGCTCTATGGAATCCACTATGTATCACTACTATAACGACCTCTAAAGTACTAGTATCCTAAGAAAAGGCATTTATTTTTCCTTACCCTTTCACTCATGAATAACCTCAGTAGGTTTCATAACTATTTATCTTATATTACAATTATGTTGTTGTTTTAGATGTACATGTTGAATCCTTGAAACTATGATTACCTTATTTTCATGAATATACATTAGATATATATACATTATGGAAGGTATTAAATGAAGATTATTAATCCAAGGTCATCCCAATAACATATCAAATACTCCCATATGTGGTATAACTAAAAATATTATGGTAGATGTGAAGGATCAACTTGTAAATGTAAATCAATCTCACCAAGAACTTGTTGTGCTTTCCCATTGAATGATTTGACCTTCTTGGTTGAAAGGTACAAATCATCATGTTTATATCTCAAATTTGTTATTAATGTCATGGTACATACATTCTCACTATAACCATTATCAACCATAACACTACATAAAGGTTAATGATCAATGTGTGCTCTAATAAATAATGAGTGAAGATTTGAATCATCATCCACAATTTCACTATCATCAAATAAAATAGATGGAACCTAAACCATATAAGGTACCTCAAATTTAAGTGTTCCAATAATCCCATCTAATGGGTTTACATAACATGGTAGAAGAGGATGTGCATTATATTTCATTTTAACTTTTGGTGCTTCCTTAGAATAATCTTGTAATGGAATGTTAAATATCTTTTGGTTTTGAAAAAATCACCAAGTTGTGACCCTAAATCCTTTGAAAGATCATCAAATGTGATTTGTTAACTATCAGTGAGATATTTTATATTATGATTCAAATTATAACACATGTTTTTATAATGTTGAACACATTGGTGATAGTAATAATAAGTATTACCATCATATCTTTTTGGTAGAGGTTGAATCGTATCATCCATGGGAGGAGGGAGAGATAATAGATGAAACTCCACTACCTTATTAAAAGTGAGGCTATAGACTCAGGTAATCATGTAAATTATCTCCTAGGTGCATTAGATAAGATGATCTGATTATGTTGTTGTGACACTATATTGACTATTATTGTTGCTTCCTTTTTAACATCTGTAGGTTTAACCTTATAGCTTTGTTTAATATGAAACTTGGTATTAGATGTAGTTAGTGTGTTAGATACATACTTGAGCTTATTTAATGTGATAATTTTTATATCTCAATGTCAGATAATATGGCATAAGTCATCAAAATATTTAAACTTATTAAAGATAATAGGCTCATGTAGTGGGGAAAGCAAAATTTTTCTAAAGATACCATGAAGCTCTTTATTTGTCATTGGATTTGTCATTTTTGCCAACAATGTATTGTACCTCAAAACATATTCATTGATAGGTTCATTTATTTCTTGTTTGATCTTGGAATTTTTTTGGCATATGACATATTTTTAATAATGTTGATAGATAAATGTGCTATAAAATGATCTACTAGAGGTTTGAATGATTTTATTATTCATTTGGGTAGATCATAGAACCATATCAAAGCATATTCCTTTAATATTTTTGGAAATAAATCTATCAAAAATTTATCATTAGAAGCATAATTTTTTAGGTGCAAAGTTACTATTCATAGACACTATTCATAGTTGTTATTCATTGTCACTATTCACCATGGTGAGTTCTCAATGATTATGTATGTTGAGGTGACATTTAAGTGATATGGAATGCAAGTGATGTGGCATATAAGTGATGTGCAATGTAGGTGATATGGCATGGCCCATGGAGGATCTTTCATGTGATCATGTTTTTATGAAATAAGTGGGGAATAATGCTCCACTAAGTCACGTGAGTTTTGTCTTTGGTGTGATTGACAAGGTTATGTATGGGGTGCATTTATATGGAGGATCCATGATTCATTGTTTTGGGTTAAATTTTAAAGGTGATTGGAACATCCCTTGGATTTTTTGTGTACATGGGAAGAATAAGACATGAAGACCACTATTATTGATTAACCTCACATGTGGATTGGGGCACTATATTTTGAGTCACACAGAGGTGGATATGATCTTATCTAAAGTGAATGAACCATTTTTTTTGACCTTTTTACATGAAGACAAACACCACTAGTTAATCATTATTCACCCACTAGAGTGTGGCACAATTTTTTATCCACCCACATGAGGTTTCTTTCTCCCTTTCTCTTTTCTTTTATAATTATATATAAAAATGAATTCTCCTTTATAACTTTTTATTCTTATGGATCACACTTGGATCCTTGTAATCTTGGGCTTTCATGCTTGAGGTTGAATCCTAGATGTTATGTCATCTTTGCTTGGTTAAATGCTTTGGTAGTAAGCATTGTATTATCCTTGGTGGATCCTTTAATGCTAATGGGTTGGAGCTTGGAAGGCTCTATAAGCTTTGCTCACCTGAATGCTTTATTTAAGAATTGGAAAGAGTTGATTAAGGAAGATGTTCATAGAAAAGTTTTTTGTTGATGTAATTGATGTTTGGAAGCTACCATTAGCCCCTGGTTCTTACCTTCTTGGTTTTATAGGGGTTTTCACTTATATCTTGTGGAATGTGTTCTCTCTATCTATTATGTTTTGTAGCTAATTTTTTATTCCACATTTATTTACATTCATGTTTCGAATATGTTTTTCCTAAAAAGTGGTATCAGAGCTATGGTGCCTTTGAAAATATCTTGTTTGAGTGTTTTTTATTGTATGACTATTTTATGCAAGTGAGAGTGACTATAATGATAGGAAGAGTGACCAAATTTAAGATGAAAAAAATAAAAATAAAATTTGATAAAAGGAAGTTCTCTCTATGGAGCAAAATAGAGGATCTCTTGGTGAAAATTTTGTTCTCTTCAATATTGTTGATGAGAAGGTTGTAGGATAGTTTTGGGAGAAGCTTAACAAGATTTAATAGATAGTTAGCACCAAACATAATGTTCATAAAGAAGCAACTATATAGCTTGAGGATCAAGCTAGTCTCCATTGGTGTGAAGATGGATGATGATGATAAGACATTCACCTTATTGTTTTTCTTTGCTATGGTGTAATAATGAAGGGGTATAAGTTATAGGATCTTATTAACCATAAGTTATTGTTAGCGAAGATGTCAAAAAACCATGCAAAGAAGGTAAAAATAAACATAAAATTATACTTGTTGAAGTAGATCATAATGATGACGAAGAACAAGTGAGACCTAAGGTTCTATTTAGAAGGAGAAGGTTGGTGTTGAACCATAAAAATTAGAGATGCTTGGGTGAAGTGCATAAAAATGGTTATAGTGTATCAAAAGTAAGTATCTAGGAGGGTTTCTATGTAGTTGAATTGAGTATCTAGGTCAACTAATGCATGGAGTAACTCTAGAGGTATATGAGTTGGTTTGGAGACATGCAATAGAGAAAGAAGCTCAAAGATGCAGTATGTGTAGTGATGCATTAAATAACACAATGACTTCCAAAGAGCTATTGATATGTAAACTTGTGACATATTGAGTATGGTTTGTAGATAAAGGCTACGTGCAAAAGTTAGGTGTTGACTTATATGAGATATTCTTTCCTAATGTTAACTATTATCAAGAGTGTTACTTTCACTTGTAGTTGTTTAAAATTTAGAACTGGAGCAACTTGATTCTTACATTATGATCTCCTAAAAAGAGATGGATTAGCCTAAGGGTTATGATGATGAGGAAAAGTGTTTATGGTTTAAAAATTGAAGAAATAACTATATGGGTTGATGAAAAAGTCACATATGTAGTACAAGAATTTTAATACCTTCATGGAGAGCCAAGATTTTCATAGAAGTGAAGCAAATAATTGTGTGTTCAATGATGGGAGATTTGTTATCTTGCTGCTATGTGTTGATGACATGTTGGTTGCAAGACCCAACATGTAGAGAGTCAATATTTTGATGGCTCAATTGGATAGGAAATTTGATATTAAGGTGGTAGAAGTGTCAAACCAAGGATAGAGATACATAGGGATAGGAAAGCAAGGAAGACTTGGTTATATCTAAAGATATGTTGAAAATATTCTATAGTGGTTTAGTATGTAGAATGTAAAACTAATAAGTACCCCACTTATTACACATTTTGAGTTGTCTTCTAGGTAGTGTCCTAGAATAGAGGAGAAGACATGGTTATCCTACGTATTGTATTCATCAAGAGTAGGAAGCCTCATATATACCATGGTGTGCACTAGACCAAATATTTCACAAGTACTGGGAGTTGTGAGCTAGTTCATGAAAAAATATTGGAATAGAGGGGTTGTCTATGGTGAAGTGATGAGGCCCCCATCAAAGTAAAAAACTATGTCCCACTAGCTAATTAGAAAAATAGTAAAAAAATTAAAAAAATAAATCCTAAAAAAAAACATAATATTTTTTTAGAAAATTTAGAAAAATTTATATGCACTACATATTTGTATATATAGTATAAAACATATTTGTTGATTAATTTAAATGGCCTAAACTCAAGATATTTTGAGGAGAAGATGAATGTCTTATTTGTGCTGAAAAGTGGGATACATTATTATGTTTTGACCTAGCTTGCACTTGAACTACTATAATCTACTATGAAGGAGCATATTTTCACAGAAGACATTATGAAGATTCATATATTTGATGGTGGAAAGGATGGTATAATCCTAGTGAAGAAGATAAACAACAAAAAAATATTATAGATAGGTTGACAAAGATAGTCAGAGCATAGAAGTTTGAGTGGTGAAATAAAACATCTCTAGGCTTGTTCAAGATGTGATGGCATAAATGGGCATTGATGACAGTTGATGGAATAATACTAAAGTGTTTTAAATCCTAAATATTGAATTCAAGTGGGAGAATGTTGGGTGTAAATTCACTCTTAATAATCATTATTTATGGACATTATTCATAGTCACTATTCATGGTTATTATTCACTATGATGAGTTGGTAGTGACTATGCATTCTGAGATGAGATTTGAGTGATGTCACATAGTGGTGATGTGGAATGCCCCATAGAGGATATTTCATGTCATCATATTAATATGAAAGGAGTGGGTCATAAAACTCCACTAAGTCACATGAGTTTTATCTTTGGTGTGACTTAAAAGGTTAGGTATGGGACAAATTTATATGGAGGCTCCATGATTCATATGTGTGGTTAAAGTCAAAATGTCATTAGAACATCCCTTCGATTTTGAGTGCACATGGGAAAAAGAAGATAAAAAGACCATTATTGCTAATTGGCCTCACATGTAGCATGTGGCACCATATTTAGAGTCACATAGAGGTAGTTATTATTTTTTCTAATTTGGATAATCTACTTTTTTGACCTTTTTACATAAAGATAAACACCACTAGTTGATCATTGTTTACCCACTAGTGTATGGTGTATTTTCTGGGCCACTCATGATGTTTCTCTCTCCTTATGTATTATCTTTTGTAATGATATATAAGCATGAGTTATCCTTTTTATTTTTTATCCTTATGGATCACACTTGGATCTTTACAATCTTGGGCTTGCATGCTTGGATGTTGAATCCTGAAGGTGATGTTATCTTCAATTTTTTCAATGCTTTGGTAGGAAGCATTGTATTATCCTTGGTGGATCCTTGTATGTTATGAGGTTGGATCTTATGAGGCTTTGTAATCTTAGATCACCTAAATTCTTTGGTTTAATCATTGGAAGGATTTGCTTGAGGAAGTTGTTTGTAGGGGAGGTTTTTCCTGAAGTAATTATCCTCTGGAAGCTACCATTGTCCTAGGGTTTTTCCCTTGCTAGTTTTGTAGGGGTTTCCATGTATATCTTATGTAATATGTTATCTCTTGTCTATTGTTGTTTTCTATCTTGTTTTTTTATTTCATATTTATTTACTTTCATGTTTTGGATATGTTTTTACTAACATAATCAAGGCATACTACATATAAAGATCAAAAATGTTGATCTAGGTCACCCTTACCATCATAAAGTGTGAATTTGGGTGCTAAAAAATTGGTTGTCAAGGGGTGTAAATATATCTCAAGTGCAAGAGGATTAAATAATAAACCTTGTGAATCAATAACATGAGTTGATTTCAAAACATTTTACTTAATATTTTTAATGTTAGTTTCCAAAATTTGAATAACTTGAAGAAGAGTTTGCATAGGAGACCCATTGGGATTAAGGTTTCATATTTAAATTGTCAAAAAAGGGTATACAAACATTGATTATGTTGATATAGGAATTGAAACCAGAATTGAGTTGAATTAAAAAGTGTTCCCATGGAAGATGTAGCACTATTTAGTTGATTCTCAAAAAAAATATTGATTGAAAACATATCTCACGCCCCCACTAGATGTAGGAATCAATGGCATGCTTGAGGGGATGGATAATTGAATGGATGAATAATAGATATATCTAGTAACCCCAATATTTGTATCAATAGATGCAAATGGTTGTTCACTAATTTTATATTATTAGTTTCCAATATAGTATTTAGTATCTTGTCAATATTTTTAGGATTTTCATGAATACACTCTTGAAACATTTCAATATATTGAAATTTATCTTAATATAATTGAGTATGTTTATTATTCACATTTGTTTTATTTTTTTCATGATTAGATCCATCCTCTATGATAATAGTTTTAGTATGTTGCTCATTCTCATTGTTGTCAGTCTCATTATCGATAGAATTTGATAGGTCATTCACATTAAACACATTAGGTGGAATAAGAGGAAGTTCAAGATTCTCAATAGGTATACCACCTATTCTATCACTTCACCTAGGTTGCATACAAATAATAAAATAAAGTTTGAATAATGATTGCAATCTAAAACTCTAGAGGTTAAAAAACCCATGGGTAAGTATGGATGCACAAGAAGATTTAGAGGTTAGGTTCACCAAATGTTTAACCATTTTTGAAAATAATATTATGGAAGAGAATAACCTAATAAACAAAAGAATAAAATATTCTAAATAGTAGGATAATTAATTAATGAAAGATCATAATATTCTAATAAAGTGATGGATTACAAATATATGATAAATATAGAAAGTATAATGCCAACCAATAATTTGAATGTATCGACATGAAGAAGAAATAATGCTTATCTAGTTTAATGATGCATAGGTAGATATGTAAATCAAAAGTATCGGATAAGATAAGATGATGTTCTAAAATGATTCATTACATTTTGAATATTTCCATTCTATCAAACTACACACTATTATCAAAATAGGCACACTAGCATCAATGATTTTATCCTAAATTAGATGATTCTATACAATATGGAATAAAAGTAATTTTATGGAATGATGGTGTACAACTTTTATGGTTAAATACCCCCTTATAGATTATAAACTTGGATCACATGCATAGTTTCTAGGTGTTTTGATCAAAACCTTAGGTATGCCAACTTGGGTATGTCACCTTGAAAAATGGGGGTTAATAGGATCAAGTGAAGTTGAGATGACCTAAAATACCCCTATGTCAATAAGTGATACCTACATATACATATAATATTATTAGGGTCTCAAACTAATGTATTTCTTCCCCTTAAGTGGGATTGTGTGTGATTAATGGTGTAATATGTTGTATGCAAGTGTATGTAGTGATCTAGCTTGTAACTTGAAAAATAATACTTATGGGATAAATTTTGAATATTTTAGTGATATAAGAATAAATTTATTATGATTTATATATAAATAGGGAATAATAGGGTAGTGGAACTTAGTTGTGCAAATGATTAAGTGTGAGCTTTATAGGTGCTTGCTTGATAATTGCTAGATGATAATGAGTTTCCTTTGGCTTGGTATTTATATCACACCTTTTGAAATAATATAATGAGAGTGTTATTTAATAAAAATAGGTTAACCCATATATTTCCAAATATTTTCAAATTTGGCCATTTATAAGGCTTAGACACTAGCATCATATTTGAGACACTAGCATTGATGCTAGTGTCAAAAGGATAGAAAGTGATTAGAGATATGTAATTGAAAGAGTATGATATAAAATAGGTTTTAGGTTTAATTTTAGATATAAGTGATCTATATTATTAGAATATTATGGTATAGGATATGAATTTAGGCATAATGAGATGAAAAAACATGAGCCTTTCAGCAGTGGGAAGGTCATGAACTGAAGGGTTGAGCCATGATTCATATTCGTCAAATGTAAAAGAATGATTTATAATATAAATATATATTTAAGCATCTAAACTAAGTTTAAAATATATTATCCCATTGAAAAGTGTAAAATGTTGTTCTTATGAGACATCCAATGAGTCAAACATGACAAGTGAAGTTCATAATAACTATCCTTGATAAGTACGAAAAAATTATGTTGTATGCTTAGGTGTTTTAGGGGATGAGTTTATTATTGGTGCTAAGATATATTAATTTGTGTGTTATTTAAAATGTTTAGACCTGAATTTTTGTTTAAAATGTCAAATTCTAAAATATGTATGTTTGATAGATAGTTTAAATGTTAAAATATATTCATTGACTATTAGTTCAATGCTTAGACAATATATGTGTTAGAGAGTTCAAAGGAAGGAATATATATCTTTTTTATATTTATAAATGGTGTAGGAATATAAATTTGATTTATATTTTTAATTATATTTCCTTATTGGATGGATAGTTCTAATGAATAAGTACATATATTGGTAGAGGGATAAAAGATTACTATGTTCATTTGACAAGTGGATCAAATGATTAAGTGATCCCATCAAAGAGTAGATTAATATGATTATTATTTGATTAGTAATATTTTATGTTTATTAAATTGGTATGTATCCATACTTATTTTTTAGGTAAGGTAACTAGTCTTGGTTGATATGTTGATAATATCGCATGAGAATTTGGGCTTGTATACACATTCATGAATGTATGGAATTTTTTGTTGTTGATAAAATATAGAAAATAATTATTTTTAAATGATTATAATAGGTTTATATAGTTGACTAAGTATAAAAAAATATTCCCCCACTGAAAATGTAACATGCTATACCTATAAGACATCCAAGGAGCTAAGTATGGAAAGTGAAGTTCATAATAATTATCCTAGATAGGTAGGAAAATTAATGTTGCATGCTTAGGTGTTTTATTGGATGAGTTGATTGTTGGAGATAAAATATATTAATTTGAGTGTTAGTTCATATTATTAGACCTTATGTTTTGTTTAAAATGTCAAATTTTGGAATATGTAAATTTTATAACTATCTCAAATGTTAAAATATATTCATTGATTATTAGAATAATGTTTAGATAATATATGTGTCAGAAAGTTCAAAGGAAATAATATTTATCAATGGTATATTGATAAATTTTTTAGGAATATACATCTATAAATATTTAAAATGGTATTTTCTTATTGGATGGATAGTTCCAATGCACAATGTATATTTTGATAAAGGGATACAAAGTTATTATGTTCATCTAGCAAGTGGGTCAAATGATTAAATGATCCCATTTATGAGTATATTAATATGAGTATTATTTTATTAATACTAATTGAGGTTTGTAATTAGTATGTATCCATTCTATTTTTTTTGGTAGGGTAACTAGTCTTGATTATCACATCGACAATCTCGCATGAAGATGCGGGCATGTATAAGAATTCATACATGTATGGGAAAAATTGTTATCCACTTGTGATTTTCATTATATATATATATATATATATATATATATATATATATATATATATATATATATATATATATATATATATATATATGTGATAAGTAAGAGATTCATGCTTGACAAATTTGTGGTGATCTCATGTTCTTTTCTTTAAGCATAGGTTGGTGAATAGAACTAGTATGTGCTAACTTAGCAAGAAACCCAAAGTCTTTGAGTATGAATAGCTCAATATAGTGTTATAAAGTTGTGAAAATTTACTAATAAATGTGGGAGAGGGAGAATAAATTAAAAATAATTAGGTTTAATCCTAAATACAAAACTTTATTAATTGTTTTGATAGAAGAATAAAATATTTTTTCAATACTCATAAGATGGGTAGGTTTTACCTCCAATTCGGAGGGTTTCTCTTCCCTAATCAAAATTATGGTGTCATGAATATTATTAAATATCATGTTTATGTATTTAATTTATATTAATTTGTTTATTTTTAATTAAAAATGTCTCTTAAGACTATGTTATTGAATTTTCCTTTTGGATATATAAATTGAGAAACACATATGGGTTGTATTTATTTCTGCACATTGTTATACATGAGAAATAGTGACAATGTTGTATGAATATTCTAACCTATGTTAAAATAGATTGAATTTATTATATAGTGATTATGTCTTAAAATAGTAATTTATTTATATTTTAAATCTAATTGTAGAGAGCATTCCTTTCTTGTTAGGTTGAATGAAGATAGTTAAAAAAACCCCAATTTTTTTAAGTTCCTAGCAAAGGGTTTGTTACATATTTTATAGTATATGGAAGAAATACCCCATGGATACCTTCCTCAATAGTCAATTTAATATGGTAATTAGTATCCCATTCATACATGTGATCATCACTATCCCATCCATGAAAGTGAATACTCTCATGTGACTTCCAGGTAAAATTTTAGTAGCACATATTCACAATTTGATTATAATTAATTATTTTTTTCAAACTAGAAATTTGATACTTTTTCTATGTCAATCTATAAAAAATTTATCCAAAAATTAATATACGTTACTTTTCCTTGTGTAAATAGCCAAATTATTTATGAACCCAATGGGTTCTATTTTTTGGATCACTAATAATTTGATGGTCCATGATTTTAAAATATGTTTAGATTGCTAACTTTATAGGGAAAATTTGAAAATTATTTAAACTCATCAATTATACCTAACCTTACAATATATTATATGTTTTATATATACATGCTTGATGTTAATAATTATTTTTCCATCTTTTTGACTTCAACATTATCCAAAAACTATAAAATGATCAAATAAACCAATGTTTTAGCCTATAAATAAATAAACTATTTTTGGGATTCAAATAAGGAAATCTATTGATGTAATTCAAAACACTTCAAGGGTTGTAGTTTATAGTCTATTTTAAATATATTAATCTAATTCAAAATACTTATACTGTTATAGTTTAAATTTTATTTTATGTCAAGACCCAATTTTATAGCTAAGATTTATGATTTCATCCCATATAACATGTTTTTGATCATTTTTTCTCTTTTTTACATTTATGAACTTTTATTAGATTACGATGATATTCTAAGCTTACCAAGTTTTCCAAAACATGCGATAAATTTTTAGGCCTACAATGTTGGTCCAGGATTAGATTGCTTTTCTAGGCATGCAATGCATTTTCAAGCCTATAATGCCTTTCCAAGTTTATAATGCTTTCCTAGGCACATGCTGGTTTTCCAATCTAGTGATGTATTTTCAAGCTAATAATGATTTTCTAGGATTGCATTATTTTTTAAATTTATCAATGTTTTCCCAAGTCTGTAATGATTTTCCAAGCTTCTAATGCTTTTCCTATCTTGTGATGTTTTTTCTAGCCTATGATGATTTTTAGGCCTACGATGATTTTTTAAGCTTTCATTACTTTTCCAATCCTACAATGTTTTTTAAAAACCAATGATTATTATTTAGATAATTTTTTATTTATTATAGATTTTTCTCCTTGTGGAGCCTTTTATTTCTTTCATAGATTTTCGTACTAAATTTTCCAATTTTTTAATTAATTATAAATATTTTTCAAGGTTTGATTTTTCATCTATAAAAAAAATACAGCATTTTTAATTTTTTTCTATAACCACAATTTTCGTATTCATAGGATTCATAACATTTGTAATCATGTTATAAGGAGATTCACCACCTCATCTATAGAAGATTTTTTTGAGTAGGTAATTAAATATTTCTCTAGTGACTTCATCCTTTCAACCATCATTTAATAAATTCAACAAGCTATACATAAAATTGGTTAATAATTATTGATTACACAAAACAAAGACTTAAGATAGATACATGGAATATTTAAAGTGATCGTAAATGGAATAAGAATACTATAAAGAAAATATCAAAGCCTGTGAATAAAGTAGCTACTAATTCCTTGATAATATAATTCAATCATAGGAAAATATATATCTCTAACCAAATGGATAACTTATAATTTGGAGAGTTGGGGGAAAGAATAATATGATATAAAGTAAGGGCATATAATGCTTATTAAATAGTGATTTATTGATATAGAAAACATGATTTAGAAACACCAAGAAAATCCCAAAACCAAGGCATTCATGGGGCTAAAATAATATTAATAATTTAAAAATTATATCACAAAACTTTTACAAGGAAAAGGTTGGACATAATCCTCTCTAATATAATGTGTTAGAAAAACATAGGATATAGATCATTTTTTATCTCATTGTCACTAAGCATTAAAATATAGGGAATACAAGCTGATGGTTTAGTGAGAATTCATTGAGACTAGTAAGTTATTAGTAAAATATTATACATAGCTAGTAATAAATTTTATATCAATGTATTGAACTCAATATAGCCTATGCTCCTTTTCTCTCTCTACCATTTTAGTGATTTGGCTAGGAGTTGTTTACTAGATGTCAACTCATGAGAATTGATGTGGAAGCATGGTTTCATTTATTCACCCATCCATTTTACCTAATATCATCTCTTAGGGATCAAATCAAACTCATCATGGGTGTGGAACCTCTTTAAATTTAATGTCTACTCTCTTAGTATTACCAATATTTATGCCTCTAATGATGTAGTTAAAAAGATGAATTTTTGGCACTGGCTTGTTAGATCAATTTTAGATACCAAATGGTTATGTGGTGAATTTAATATGATTAAATCACCATAAAACAAGGATGCGTTACTCCCCATGCATTTATGCATCAGGGAAAGAGAGGCATGGTTTTACATGTGAAATAAACTTAGTTCATTTTATCCCAACCACCATGGCCACCTTCTTTCCACCTCACCTTGATTCACCTAGTCTAATTTCTGCCAAGGCTTTGACAAAGTATAGAAAATTTTAAATCATGCTCTTATTTCATTAAAAAAACAATTTATCTCTTGATAATAAATTTTAGCACTTTATGACAATCGTTCCTAATGATTTTCTCTTAGAACAACTTCCCATCAAATTTGAAATTTAAGGGTCTATTACTCAAATGATTAATTGAAAAACTCAATCCTATCACAATACCACACACGTTCATCTCTCCTAAACCTAGAATATAATTATCAAAACGTGGAATCTTAATACTTGACCCTTTAGATCCTTTGTTTTGATTGTGTGGTGGGAAAAACCATTAGTAGGACTAAAACCTTTCCCCATATTTATGGTTCATAAGCTACTGTATTGCGACACATATCCCGCATGGCCACACACTATGAGCTTAGTTGACTTTCACAAAAACTATAGCTATCACTTTTGATGAAGATTTGAAAAATCAAGTTCCATTATGATGGAATAAGCTCAAAGTAGAAGAAACATTATCAATACCATGGATCTCAAATTCATGCTTGCATGCACTAGTTAAAAATTGGGGATAAAGGTTCAAATTATATTTTTTTCTTTCCTCCATTATAAGTAAGAAAATAACCATGTGAAGGCCATTTGATAAGTTGGCTCTTAGATTACACATATTCCTATTATTATTAAAACATTCATTGTTCATTATCATGTTGTGTTTGTGGCAAAACCATCCATACCTAAATGGGAACTTTGTCTCAAAAAATACATCAAAGTGGTTCCATGAAAGTTGATAGAATCAAAATAGGTGACATGTGATTGGATTATTTACATTGAGGATAGTCATGAGGTGGTGAAGTATATGGATGTTGATAAATCCCTAAGTATTGATGGGTATCCCTTTGAATTTTATCAAACTCTTTTTGATATAATGGGTCCATATTTTCACAAAGTTTGAATCCATTCAAATATATTCCCTTAGCAAGCTCATTAATCAAGGTAATATAAAATTCATTCTAAAACTAAAGGTATTTTGATCTCTTACTCTAAGTGTTATAAATATTATTCCTCTCATTATTTATCCTAAGAAAATGGGGTTCATCAATAATAGATACATACTAGAAAACATCATTTCCATTTGGGAAGGAATTGATTGGGACTAATAATCTCACCAAAAGGTTTTGTCTCTTAAAATTGATTTTGAGAAATCATATGACATAATTTAATGGCCTTTCATTTTGGATATGATTCAAGCCCTAGGTTTGACCACATTATTTTTATCATAGTTTAGATGGGTTTTTAGAATGCAGGGGCCTAGATTACTATTAATTGGGTTCATCTAACCAGTTTGTTCTCTTTCATTCAATCCATTAGGATTTCTTACTAGCTACCTCCCTCGATGTGCTATATATTGAAGGATTTAACTAATTTTTGGTTAATTATTGATTCATAGGTCTGGTCAAGGGTATTTATCTTCTAATACTTATTCTTAAATGGTTAATGGGATCTTTGTTGATGACTCCTTCCTTACATTGGCTAAATAAGAGAAATCCATATCCATTTATATGAAATATCTTGAGGTGTTTTCTATTTTTATTTTTTGGCTTTTTAATTTAGTGGAGAAAAACCTAATGCTACAAAGAAACTTTCACGCCCCTGATTTCTTGGTTATTTTATTACAAGTAAAATTGGATTCAGCATTGAAAATAATTTAAATTTTTGGGCATCCCTTTTGTATTTCAAGTTGTTTCCCTTGATTTTTGGTAGTTTGTGTTGCAAAGTATTGAAAATAAAATTTCACATTGGATATCCAAACCTCTATCACTGGCAAGAAAATTAAAATTTTATCTAACATGCTAGATGACACTCATGTTTATTAGTCCTCTTGTTGCAACCCCTCTAAGGATGCCTATGCTAAATTGGGAAAAATAAATAGGGAATTTATTTGGGCTAATTTTGAAGGCAATCAAGGGTTCTCCCAAGCAGCTTGGGATATCTTATGTAAGTTAGGATCTATATGAGGGCTTGGTAATTTATATATATTTATCCAAGGCCATGACTTGTGTGATAAATGGATTTACTATGTTTTTTATGGTAATAATAATTGAAAATTCCACCTTAGAAATTGTAACACTCAGATTAGCCCCATGGACAAAGGATCTTGGAAGGGAGTGAATTTTTAAACTCTATTGGTCACTCAAGTCCATATAATCATTGTGTGAACCTTTGTGGTTAAGAGTATCTAAAAAATATAATAGATTCTCGAAAGGCATTTGGTTTGGGATGGTGATGGGTTTAGATATTGACTATCTCTTAATTTTTATTCTATATGGTGTTGTCCAATTCTTATTTTTCATGAGGTCCATTTTTCTCTTGTGTCTTCACTAAAAAATTATCTCTATAGAAAAGAAATAAAAGTGATGTCTAACCCATTTTTAAACAAACTAGGGATTTGGTGCTTTGGCATATTTTCCACCACTAATTACTCCTAGAAGCTAGTGATAAAGAGTCTATCTTATAAATTCAAAATGCCATACCTAATATTTATCTCCACATTATTGGTGTGAAAACTCCCTCCACATGGTGGATCGATAGGAATTTACCTATTGTGACCCTCATCCACTAATATAACCATAGTTAGGATATCAATACCTATCTTCATACTCTCTTTAAGTTAAGATGATCGATTCCAGATCTAAGGTTAATTTCACTATTTTTTTAGAGAAAAAGGTTTGATTGTGTGTAGATGGATATCATCAAGCCAAAAGAAGCACACATATTATGGTTTATTATCCACCAAGGTTTCCCAATTGGTTCATTCTTGGAGCACCGTGGTATGGCTCACCCTATTTATTATGTGTGAAAACTAAGCATAATATTTAAAGCATATATTTTTTTTCAATTTTACAATCATGTCAAGTCTACTTGGCATTAGATTCACATCCTCTTCCAATATTTCTATCCTAATATTTTTACTTAGAAGATGGTGATTTTAAGGGACTTGACCATTATTTCTATATTATTTTAACAAACATGAAATATTTTGAGTTGAAATTCTCTTTCAATTATGGAAGCATAGAAATGATATTACTTTTAACTAGGTTATTTTGGATGATTACTTTTTCATAGCTACAAGATTAATGTGTTATATAATATGATGTTTCAAATTAAAGTTCAATCCAAGCAAGTTTTTCTAGAGATTATACACCTCTATACCCTTCTTGATCACTAGGATAGTCCCACTATATGGTTTGTAAAGTCCTTCCAAAATCTCCTCACCATTGGGCACCCCTAAGGGACCATAGGCTTGGGCCACAAGGGATGACTCAATCATGTAGTGGTTCTCCTTAGTAATGTTTTTCATCTTTTAGATGTCAAACTCATGGCCATGGAGGTTCTAGTGGTAGTGGCTAGGACGACATAAGTGGTGATAATAATTGGGATCATGAAGATGGTGGTGTTGGTCACTATAGGTGTTTTAGATCAGCACAATGTAGGTTTCATCATTTGGCCCTTTCTATTTATCTTAATGAATCAAAAAAAAAATGAGGATAAAGATAAAGAAAAGGAGAATATGATTGGGGTGTTGTAAATTATTCTATAGAACCTTCAACTACTAGGAGATGGGGAGGTTGGGGTGATAAGCTCAACTATCGCCCACTTCCTCCCCCTCCATTATTTTTTGTGGATATTACTAATTAGTGTGATTTTTTATATGTGGATTTGTTATATTTCTCTTTTGTTTCATTATCTTTTTGGTTGAAAAGTGTTTCAAATTTTATTAAGGCACTGATATAATCTCAAGGCCCTCACCAATGTGATTTTTTTAATTTTACTTCTTCCACTCTCTTTTTATATGATTATATTATGTATAATATTAATTTATTAATATAATTAAAAATGATTTTTCAATTAAAAAAAATGGCCTATCTTTCCTTTCAGTATTGATATGATACCATGATTTGTCAAAAATGAATATATATTACAATATTTCAAGCCATTGAGTGGAAATTATAAAATATAAACTCATGGGTAAACAAATGGATGATAAAGAGGTGTATTATCCCCATGAACACCTACAATAAAAAATGGAAAAATAACACCTCAATTTTTGTGTTATTAAGACAAAATGGCAACCACCTTCATATGGTTACTTGAATTTCCAAATGAAATTCAATGGATCTAATAAATGAAATCCTAGTTTACCTAATGTTGGAGTACCTATACAAGATAATGTCATACCTATTTATGTCTATATTATGGGCACAACTAAAAATAATGAAGCAAAGATTCATGTAACCATATAGGGATTGAGATACAATTGGTAACAATAATGTTACATGTATACTATATTTAAGGAAAACATATCATGGTGGCTTAAAAATATAGTTTACCTAGGATGGACACTAATATAAGGCATACCCCATAACTTCACATTAAATTAGAATAAACACCAATAATAATCAATATAGTGGATGGTCCACTAGCAAATATAGCTATCAATTTAGAGGAAGTTGTTATTAGGTGAGTAGTGGTAGGCTAGGTATAATGGGATGAAAATTAATGAAAATTTGTTTCAAACCAAATATATATTTACATTAAATGAATGAAGAGAGATTAAAATATTTACAGGTAAAAATATGAATATTCAATTCACCTTCCAAAAAGATAATTCAACTTTGTATGTGGACTATTCATCTACCACAATGAGATAAAATCTCTCCTATAATTATTCCTAGGATTATTTAATATTATGTACAAAATATTACATCCCACCATAATATTTATGGGTTATTTAAAACCAAGCATGCCTTTGAAATTTGAAAATTTATCACTTTTAAATGTTTTTGTTAAAATGCTTGTTGGTTTCTATGCAATAGGAAAAAAGATAAATTTAAAATTTCTATAGTCATATAAAATGTAAAAATTGGTAACTTGAGTGTAACTTGTGACACCCAACTCATAGGTCCCTCTCGCTTTCTCTCATGACCCTCATAGGCATATTTTCATTGATTCCTAGTCATATGTAGCCTTTCAGATTTAATCCTATCTCAGATAGACTACTCTTTCCATTACTAATCCATCCCCCTAGGCCTCATCAACTCAAAAAAATATAATTACGCTTGGAATATAACACTGGTGCCACTCCTATCCACTTTTGACACTCCTGTCTAAGTGAATTTTTGGCCTCAATGGTCAGTTTCTTATAATTTTGCATCCTTCTCCTTGTAGGCCTAATGCAAGCACATTCAACCCATGACCAATAGATCCCTATAAAATACCATTCAAAGATCATTTGGTAAGGGTCCATACTTATCACTCAGAAAACCAAGAATACAAGACTACTCAGGTAATCTTCCCTATTCTCTATATACAACCAACTAATACACTTAAAAGCTTATTCAAATAATTACACCAATACTTATCCACTTTAAACACATCTAGTTTAGTATTTTTCATATTCATACACTCTATTTAATAAAACACATCAAGTGGGAGAACTACATATGGCCCGATCCCTCTTCAGAGTATTGGTATTGTTAAGTTGTGGAGCTAAAAGCTTCACTGTTATGCAAATGGTGGAGGTTGTTGAGTGTCAAAGTAACCAATGTCGATCAGGCCAATCGACATCAATCATATTTAGTTACATAGCAACTAGCATCAGTTAGTGGTTGGCCAGCATCGGTTAGACAGGAACTGACGTCGATCATCTCCAGACAGACAGAGACCAACGTCGATCATCTGTGCAATCCAAAACTGGTCTAATTTTAGATGGATAATTAGTTTGCATGTAAAGACTAATTTTAGTCTTGAGTCTATGTTTCTAATTATTGTTTGGTTTAGGATCTATTTAAGAGACACATGGGGCTATATTGTAATTAGGACTAAGAAGGATTAGATCCTCAAGTGTAAGATCTAGAAGGTCTGCAAGAGTGCAAGATTAGGAAGATCTACATGTAAGAAAGACCAATTAGATCTACAAGGTGCAATATCAAGAAGGTCTGTGGTTAATAAAGACCAATTAGATCTATAGGGTGCAAGAACAAGAAGGTCTATGGATGTATTGGAGGCAACAACAATTGGGTTGATTGTCATAATCAGAGTAGGCAACAACAACCATTGGGTTGATTGTCACTGGAGGGAACAACTCAGTATTGAGTTGATTGTAATTGAGAGAGAGAGAAATCTTGAGGGAGAATTACTGTATGCCCAAGAGGTGTGGGAAGAGTGAGATTTCTTCATTGTATTTCCTTCTAGAAGAGTGTTAATACATATTGTATTATTTCTCGTATCTCTTATTCTTTGATGTTTTTGAATTCTAGTTACTTATTACTTCTGGTTTAATTCCATGTTTAGTTGCTTATACAAAGGTAATCAATTGTACTCTTAGGAGTGGGATCCTAATAGTTGGTATCAAAGCTTGGTTCACTAACACCTTGGCATCATAGTGTGTTAAGTGTTTGTTGATTATAGGTCACTCACAGGGGTTTCTATTTGAGTGGGAGTAAAGCAATGGTAGAATAAAGTATGCTAAGAATGGATAAATTCAATGGCAAGAATTATCAATTATGGAGGATGCAGATAGAGGATTATCTATATCAGAAAGATCTATACTTACCGTTGGGTGGGGTTTCATGTAAGCCCACATGTATGCAAGATGAAATAATGGAAAGTTCTTGACAGAAAGGCTCTTGGAGCTATAAGGCTCACCTTGGCAGCTTATGTATTTTCCAACTTATCTCAAGCAAAGACAATGGTAGAGTTAATGGAATCTTTGGCAAATTTATATGAAAAACCCTCAGCTTCAAATAAGGTATTTCTTATGAAGCAATTATTTAATTTGCAAATGCTAGAAGGTGGATCGGTATATAGTAATCTTAGTGATTTCCATGGTTTGGTAAACCAATTTAATTTAGCCAAAATAGTTTTTGATGATGAAATTAAGGCCTCTTAATATTATGCTCTTTACTTGAAATCTAGCATAGCTTGGTAATGGCAGTTAGTAATACTGCGTCTGCTTCAAATATCTTGAAAGTTGATGATGTTGTTAGTGTAATCTTGAATGAAGAAATTTGTAGGAAAAGCATAGGGGAAACATCAGGTAATGATTTAAGTGTTGAAATCAGGGGATGGCAAAGAGAGAAGAGCAAGCAAGGGAAATCAAGGTCAAAGATAGGTAGTAGATCCAAATCTAGGTATGGCAGTATAACCTGCTAAAATTGTGGAAAGAAAGGACATGCAAAGAAAGATTGTTGGTTGAAAGAAGATTAGCATGAAGAAGTAGATGTTGTAGGTATTGTTGCACAGGATGCTCTTGTATTTTCTTTGGATAGTCAGGTAGAATCATGGGTTTTAGATTATGGTGCTTCTTTCCATGTAACCCCAAATAGAGAATTTTTTCATGATTATGTCTATGGAGACTTTGGAAAAGTTTATTTAGGGGATGGTGTGATTTGTAAAATTGTTGGCAAAGGGAAAATGCAACTAAAATTACAGACTGGCAACATATGGGTGTTGAAAGATGTCATGCATGTACCCATCCTGAAGAGGAATCTGATTTCTACAGGAAAGTTGGGTGATGAGGGTTGTACAGTGACTCTCATAACAGAATCTTGGAAAGTTTCCAAGGGTGCACTTGTATTAGCAAGAGGTAAGAAAGTAGGTACACTTTATTTATCTACTTGTATTACTGATTCTCCTTCTATTTTATCTACTTTAGATGTAGGTGCAAAGATGTGGTTCTGTAGGCTTGGTCACATGAGTGAAAAGGGAATGGATGTTCTTGACACATTTAAGACATGGAAAGCCTTAGTTTTTAAGGAGAAGGTGATGGACAGTGATCAGCTCAAGAGGCTAAATAATTCTAAGCAGGGAAATGTTGATTTGGACAAAGTTATGATCCAAAGTGAGATCATGGGTAAAAATCATCACTTATAGGAAAACACAATTACCGACATCGATCAGGTGAGAACCAATGTCAATCAGGTAGGAATCAATGTCATTCTAGTGGATACCAAAGTTGGTGATGTTGGGCAGGTGGAAATCAACGTCGGTCAGGGAAGAACAAAAGTTGATCAGGTCGGTCACATAAAACCAACATCGGTCAGGTGTAGATTGAGAGATGACTGGGATCGGTCACTGTTAGAACAAAATTTGGGTGGACAACAAGCTGTCAAAAGAGTCTCAAATGCCCATGAGGAGGTTTGAAAGGGTAAGTAAGCCTCAAATTCATTATTCCCCTTCTTTATACTACTTGTTGCTCACTGATGGTAGAAAACTAGGAAGTTTTGAAGAGGCAATGTAGGTAGGATCCAGGAAACAGTGGGAGCATGGCATGAATGAAGAAATTGATTCCTTGGATGAGAACCAAATGTGGGATTTGGATGAGTTGTTAGCCTAAAAGAAAGCACTGAAAGACAAATGGATTCATAGGTTAAAGAAAGGAGAGAATGAATAGGTGAGATAGAAGGCCAAGTTATATGGTCTTTAGCAAGCTCCAGGAAAGTGATATAGGTTTAACAAGTTTATGACAAAGCATGGCTTTAGTCAATGTCAATGTGACCATTGTGTTTATTTTACCAGGTTAGATAATGATAGCTACATTATCCTGTTACTGTATGTAGTGTATATGCTTGTTGTAGGGTCACACATGTAGGGAATTGCTGATCTAAAGGTAAAATTAGCTCAAACATGTGCCAAGAAGGATTTAGGAGGAGTAAAGAAAATCCTTGGCATGAGTATTTCTAGAGACAGGGAAAATCACAGGTTGATTTTGTCTCAAGAGGATTATGTAAATAAGGTAGTGGAGAGGTTCAATTTGTAGGATGCAAAATTGGTTAGCACACCTATAGTTGGACAGTTCAAGTTGTGCTATGAATAGTGTCCTAAATCACATGATGAGGTTGAATACATGGTATGTACTAGACCTGATATTACCCAAGCAGTGGGAGTTGTTAGCAAGTTTATGGCCAATCTAGGAAAGAAGCACTAGAAAGCAGTTTAGTGGATTCTCAAGTATGTGAGAGGGACCAACAGCAGGTATTTATGCTATGTAGGGTCAAGCACTTCTCTACATGGGTTTGTAGATTCAGATATGGTAGGTTACTCGGGTAGGAGAAGTGCCATAGGATATGTGTTCACTGTTGGTGGAATAACAGTTAGCTGGATATCAGAGTTGTAGCAGGTTGTTATAGTCACAAAGGCTAGCAAGGATAAGAACCCTGCAGATATGTTAACAAAGTTGGGAACAAAGGAGAAGTTGAATATTCATTCAACTTATATTGGTCTTCAATATTGAACTTAAAGAGGGATACAATCTAGAAACAAATTAGAGGATGTACAAGTACAGGTACATGCATAGCTATTTATCTCCAAGTGGGAGATTGTTAAGTTGTGGAGCTAAAATCTTCACTATTATGCAAATGGTGGAGGTTGCTGAGTGTCAAAGTAATCGATGTCAGTCAGGCCAACCGACATCGATCATATTCAATTACACAACAATTGGCATTGGTTAGTGGTTGGCCAACATCGGTTAGATAGGAACCAACGTCGGTCATCTCTAGACAGACAGAGATCGGTGTCAGTCATTTGTGCATTCTAGAACTGGTCTAATTATAGATGGACAATTAGTTTGCATGTAAAGACTAATTTTAGTCTTGAGTCTGCGTTTCTAATTATTGTTTGGTTTGGGATCTATTTAAGAGACCCATGGGGATATATTGTAATTAAGACTAAGAAGGATTAGATCCTCAGGTGTAAGATCTAGAAGGTCTGCAAGAGTGCAAGATCAGGAAGAATTACATGTAAGTAAGACCAATTAGATCTGCATGGTGCAAGATCAAGAAGGACTGTGGTTAAGTAAGACCAATTAGATCTGCAGGGTGTAAGATCAAGAAGGTCTGTGGATGTATTGAAGGCAACAACAATTGGGTTGATTGTCACAATCAGAGTAGGCAACAACAACCATTGGGTTGATTGTCACTGGAGGGAACAACTCAGTATTGAGTTGATTGTAATTGAGAGAGAGAGAACTCTTGAGGGAGAATTACTATATGCTTAAGAGGTGTGGGAAGAGTGAGATTTCTTCATTATATTTCCTTCTGGAAGAGTGTTAATACAGATTGTATTGTTTCTCGTATCTCCTATTCTTTACTATTTCTAAATACTAATTACTTATTACTTATAGTTTAATTTCGTGTTTAGTTACTTATACAAAGGTAATCAATTGTACTCTTAGGAGTGGGATCCTAACAGGTATGTAGGTAGTGTGCCCACACAAAGCATGTAGATACATGTTTAGTGAATCTTACACACATTAACCTCCCCTTTCTCCAAATTGGTTAAATCAAAATGGAATATAGGGTTTTAAGAGAAAATCCATACTATAGGGAGCTCTATAGACTTCCAACTATCAAAACTTCACAAACAGTATCACATAGGCATTGCAAACAAAACCTAGAAAGCTTAGATCTCCTAGATAACAACAATAAAGGTGGATTACAACACAAGTGCCACTCCTGTCCACTTTTAGTACTACTATTCAATCATAAAATGAATTTCAAATCTTGGTTTGTGAGTGTTCTAATCCTCCACAGTGAATCTTAGACCTTATCTCAGTCGTATCAGTCAGTTTTCAACTAAGTCTTATTTTTTCCCTCTTATTACTATTTTTAGAAAGGTTAAAATTACAATCTAATTTACATAAATTAGTAGTTTAATTATTGCATATTTATTTACTAATTTTACTACTTAGACCCTTTTACTAAATTAGGAATAATACACTAATATTCCCAAATAGGTCAAATCATTTGGTGAACCTGACTTACTTTGTGTGCACGTATAAACCCTAAAAACCCTATGGTAAATTTTTTAATAATTTTTCATATATTTTTTTGATTTTTTACCTGCTTAATAAAATTAAAAATTAACATTAAATTTTAAAATTTTGTAGTAATTTTAAAATAATTTTATTTCAAACCCTAGTTACCCACACTAGGTCCTGATATTTTCCCAATAATTTTCTAATAATTTTTTAATAGCATATTAAAATTAAAAAATTCACTTCAAATTTCAAAATTCAATATTAATTTTCAAAAACATTTAACTTTCAAAACCCTAGTTGCATATACTAGGTCTCTTTAAATCACAAATTTTCCAATAAAATTCTTGACTTCTTATTTCCATATTTCCCTCATAAATTCACTTCAAATTTCAAAATTAAATAGTAATTTTAAAAAAACATTTATTTTTCAAAACCTTAATTCTATCTAATAGGTCCTGTTAAATCACAAATTTTCCAATAATTTTTTGATTTTTTTACTTGCATATTTCACTCAAAAAATCACCTTAAATTTCAAAATTTCATAGTATTTTTCCAAATAAATATCATTTTCAAAACCATAGTTACATATACTAGGTCCTATTGCTTCTTGACATATCACCTTACATGTCTGTGAGCTTCATATTATTTTTACGCAATTTCTAGTACATTATATTTAGGACTTTACATTTCTTATATTCAATACATTCCTACTCTAACACTTCACCTATTACAAATTAATTTAAAAAATTCAATCAAATTTCAAATTATTTTCCTACCTTAACAATGGCCCAACACACTAGTATTGATGAAATTGATAAAAAGGAACTTCAAGAAATCTAACTAAATACCCTAACATGCAAGATGATATGATTAAAACACTACAAGAAGAATAACAAAGAGGTAACAATGGTCAATATTCCAAAACCATAGAGTAACCAGTTGTAAATGACATTATAGGGGAAACTATGTCTCAACAACCCCCTATAACAACCCAACCTACCTCTATGTTACCAGCTACAACTACTACATCTTTGTATCTTGATTTAGTAGCCCTTGTCAAATAGATAAGATCTCTTCAATCCAAGATGCTATATCTTGAGCAAGGTGCCTCTAGACCTACATAAGCTTTAGTTATTTTTCCTCTACTACATACACCATTGTCATGTCACATTGCTTCTACACCCTTGCCACAAGGTTTTGTTGAACCCAAGCTTACTCTATTGATGGCAAAGGTAATCCAGAGATAAATTTGAGATCTTTCCATGAAGCATGCTTGGAATATGTACTAAATGACTGGATACTTACCAGTTTATTTCTAAAGAGCCTAAATGATTATACTTTACAATGGTTCTATAGTCTACCTAATCAGTCATTTAATGCATTAAATCTTTTAGCCAACATGTTCCTAACTCATTTTAGAATTAACATTGGTGATAAGGTTTAATATACCCAAGTTGCAAAATATAAACATAGTCAAATGAGCATCTTATAGACTATGTTCTTTGATATAAGACTATTTTGGCTAAGATAACTAGTCCCATGGTCGATTAAGAGTTACCATATCTCTTCAAATAGAGTCTTCGACTAGATTTTCATGAATCAATTATGTTTAAAAGATTATCTTCCTTCATTGAATTGTGTCACACAATAAAGGAAAGAGAAGTCAAGTTAATTTCAATGGGCAAACTCAAGTACACAAGTATCTCAAACACAACAAAAAAGACTAATAACAAAGTCCCATATAAAGTAAAGGTCAATGACAACAAGAGTACGGATCAACCCACAGTAAATGTGGCTTCTAAGACCCCTCAATGAGTGGTTTTATCAACACCTCCTTAGTGAACCTTTACCAATCTACCAATTTCTCTAGATAATATTACAATAGCTATTGGAATGTAAAATCATATCTCCCCCTCCTATTTAGTAAGTTGACCCAACAAAGCCTCTTCCATAAGGATATGATTAACATGCATTTTTTGAGTTTCACAGGGCACCAGGCCATACAACAAACATATGCATCTATTTGAGACACAAGATATAGGATTTGATAGATGGAAATCATATTGATTTTAGCAATTTAGTTGAGCATCCTCAAGCAAAGGAAACATAGGATAAAGCTTTGAAAAACTTCTCATATTACTTCCCAGAGAATTATAAATAAGAGGTAGAGGACACATTAGGGGTTCACCATGCATATCATGCAAATCCACCACTAGATATAAACAAGGCACCTTTAGTTGAGACACATCCTTTGAGTAACATGATTGGTGTATACAATTTTAGAGTTCTAGATAGACCTTCCATCTCTTTTTTAGAGCAAGAGATAGTCAATGATGATTAGGATTACATTCACTCTTTATCAGAGCTTAAAGTCACAATTATCCTATTCATAGTGTTCTCATAGATAATGGATCTAGTGTGAACATGTTCATGATGACATTATTGTAGCATTTGAGATATTCAGAGTAGGATATTACTCCAAAGGACATAGTTATCACTAGATTTAGTGGGCACATATAGAGTTCATTTGGTGAGATTGTACTTCCTATATAGGTTGTTCCAATACACATGGCTACACCATTTTCTATTGTTCTTAGTGCAAGAGTTTTTGATATGCTACTTGGTCGACCATAGACTCAAAAAACTTGAGTAATAGATTCATAGTTCACAGATGTGTGAAATTCATTCATGATAATTAGGTTTTTATAGTTAGTGGAGTTCCATATGAGTTACCACTCCCCACTTTAGAGCCATCTTCTACTTTGAAGTCACCAATTTTAGTTCAACCTGTAATTCTAGTTTCTCCACCAATTATAGTTCATCCTTTAGTTCTGATTCATACATAGTTGATGCATCCATCACTAGCACATAGAGTTCATACACCTCCATAGCTTCGTAATACTAGATAGCTTCCAACTATAGTGTTCACACCTAAGGAAATATCATTGAGATATCATGCATTTACTCATAGATCTCATGTTCAAAGAGCTTATCCTACTACCAAATGGGTCCTTAAGATCCCTATAGTTGCATCCACTTCTCAAAGTTATAAGGGGACCCCACACTCAATTTCTACTTTAGAGATTTTAGAGCATTTACAATATACAACTTTCATAGCCACAATCTCAACATTTCCATCATCATTCATGATCATGCATGATTCCTCTCCTTCATATAAGACACCATGATAGGGAGTCTCCCATAAGACTCATTGGTTAGTATCATCTCTTCTCATCCTTACTTATACATAATTTCTTTTTAAATTTTTGTATGTAGTCTTCATGTGATTGATTGTACATAGCTCATAACATTTCAAAATAAAAAAAACAATACAACATATCAAAAACACAAAAAGATGTAAATATATCAAAATTCCAAAAAAACATTCAAATATGTTAAAACACTAGAAACATTTTGATTGTTTACATTATCCATGATTTACATTTCTACTACTATGCTAGACTTACATTTTCTATTCTATGCTATTGTTTGTCAATTTATCTACATTACCATGCTTCACTTGATATTGTTTGAGTGTGTGCAGTGATATCTAGATCCTTGATTGCTTCACTCTACCCATTGAGGGGGCATCCTAATTATACATTGAGACATACATCAATATACATACCCACTTGGGGCATCTTCTACATAACTACACCATCTAGGTTATGATATTCATATACCACACTCTAGTTATCATGTTGATGTATATTACTTACTAGCTTACATAAATTACTCTATCAACATCTCACTAGTATATAGCACTTGTGTATTTCCTAGCATATACCTAGTCTTGTACTAACATGTCTTACATACTTTCATTTCTTAATTTTACTAGTTAGATGTGATTGTATTTCCAATTTTTACATACTTTCTTTTCTTGTTTTACGTAGCTAGATTGATTGCATTCCTTAGTTCTTGTTTTGTCTCCTATATGTGCTTTAGGACATTTGCCAATGTCCTTTGATTCTATTCATGTCTGTGTTTGAGGACATTTTTCAATGTCATTTGCCTGTACTCTTCTATGTAATTGTGGCCTTCATGCCAACCCTTGCTTGTTTTAATGGTATGTGCATGTAACATTTAAACATGCCTTGTATGAATTATTTCTAGTTTGAGTGACATGTGCCCATGTCCCTTATTTGCTTGGCCCCTTGGCAATTTTTATATGCTTCTTGCCTTGTGTGCTTGTTTCTTGTTTGCTTCTCATTATTTGTAGTGCCATGATCCACATCATGCATTATTTTGCTATCTTGGATGCCATGATGGACATCATGTTCTATCCTTCCTTGCCAACTAACAACTAATAATTAACACTTTTAGTTAAAATTCAATACATTACACATGCTATTTCATTGTTATATCTATTTAGGCATACCCATGTTGATCTAAAAAATCTCTCAATATAAACCATGCTATATCTTGAGATATCTTATTGATTATCATTGTTATATCATGTATCTTTGTAGCATAACACACTTGTAGGGATCTTTCTTCTGAGGGTAGTTATTGCAGGGTCTTCATTCCTACCCTCAGAAGAGGGGGAAACAAATAGGGGTTTTTTCATAGATATTAGAGCTCTTAATGGTAAAAACTAGAATTTAGAACACCCAAAATAGCAACCAAACATCAAATTAGTCAAAACAAAGCAGGGAAATAGTGAAAATGTCAGAATAGCTACCAGATTTGGCCCAAGATAATAACACCAAGATTATATTACAACATCGGTGCTAATACTATCTATTTTTGGTTCTCTTATCTAAAGAGGAAAAAACCAAACTTTATAAGAACAAGTAAAAAAGTAGGTTTAGTTATAGTTTTTGACAATCAAACAAGTTCAGAACTAACAGCTTTTAGTATAAGTTTTTTAGAGAGTCTAGATATAAGGGGTATTATGCATGGCATGATGGTTCTCATTTATAATTTTAGATATGGTAGTTTGTATAACTTCCATATTAGAATCCATGTTTTAAACACATTATGGGTAATGTGCACAACACATTTCTTTTCTTTTCTTTTTGAGTTTAGTATTACTCAATCATTCTTAGCAGTTACATGCATTATTCTATCTATAGGTAGTTGGCATAATTTTAGAGTGGATTTCATACAATCCTAACTTTCACATTTTAGAGTGGATTTCATATAAGCCTAGTGTACTAGTTTTAGAGTGGCTTTCATATATGCCTAATCTCAATATTTCAGAGTGGTCAAGAGTGGCCTAGTTTCCAACATACATTTAGCTATCCATGCCAACACTATCAAATAATAGTACATTTATCAAATTTAAGAGCCATCTTATATGACACACATCCATACCAGTATCAATTCATAGATTCACTTCACTAAGAAACAATGGAGCCAAAAGACTAGATAGCCTTTGTATTCTTGAGCCACCTATTCAAAGGGATTAGACACATAGTCCAAACATCGATCAATACATGCATGATCACCTGACTTCACTTAATGGGCAATGACGGATCTAAATTACTAGATATCCTTTATATTATTGAGCCACCTATTATATGGATTAAATACATAGTCTAATCATCGATCAACACATGTAGGATCACCTAGCTTCACTTAGTGGATGATGATAGAGCCAAAGGGTTAGCCTTTGCATTCTTGATCCACTCTCAGGGAATTGAGCACTCAGCTCTATTCCTGATATTAATCTTGGTACAACATCATCTAGCACTACTCAACATCACTCAACATCACAATAGGTTTTTTATTTGTTCACTTACCCAGTGAGGTGCATTCATTCCTTTCTCTCCCTTTCTCTCTTACCCAACTTTATACATTCCTATTTTAGATATAACATATCTAGTAGTAACTGATATAATATTTATTTTTTCTTACAAATTCATACTTTGTAGTGTGCTCTCTCTATGAACACCCAACATCACATAGCTTCATAAACTTCACCCTTATAGGTATGTGCAGGTACATTTTCTAGTTTTCCGTTATCCTAGTATTTCACTTTGCTACATCACTAAAATAAAGGGGGGGAAATATAGTCATATAAAATGTAAAAATTGGTGACTTGAGTGTAGATTGTGACACCCAACTCATATATCCCTCTTTCTTACTCTCATGAACCTCATAGGCATCTTTTCACTAATTCCCTATCATCTGTAGCCTTTCAGACTTAATCCTAGCTCAATCAAACTTCTCTTTCCATGACTAATCCATCCCCCTAGGCCCTATCAGCTTAGGACAATAGTACCACACTTGGAATATAGCACTAGTGCCACCCTTATCCACTTTTGGTGCTCTTATCTAAGTGCATTTTTTACCCCAATGGTTAGTTTCTTTTGATTCCCCATCCTTCTCCTTATCAACCTAATACAAGAACATTCAACCCATGAACAATAGATCCCTATAAAATCCCACTCAAAGATCATTTGGAAAGTGTTGGAAATTATCCCTAATAAATCAAGAATTCAACCAAGATTACTGAGGTAATCTTCCTTATTCTCTACATATAAACAACTAATACACTTACAAGATTATTCAAATCCTTACACCATTCTTTAGCCACCTCAAGCACATCTAGTTTAATATTTTTCATATTCATACACCCTATTGCATAAAGCACATGAAGTGGGAGAACTACATATGGCTTGATCCCTCTTCGAATTAGTGGTATGTAAGTAGTGTGCCCACACAAGGGGTGTGGACACATGTTCAGTGAATCTTACACACACTAACCCCCCCTCTTTCTCAAAATTGGTCAAAGCATAATCAAGTATAGGGTTTGAAGATAAAATTCACTCTTTAGGGATCTCTATAGATTTTTAACTATAAAAACATCATTGATAGAGTCACACATGTGTAATGAACAAAACCTAGAAAACACAAATCTCATAGATAACATAGGTAGAGGTGGAATAGAGAGCTAGTACCACTCTTGTCCACTTTTGGAACTCCTATCCAATCATAAAATGAAGGTTATATCTTGGGTTGTGATAGTGTCCTAGTACTTCATAGTGAATCTTAGACCCTGTCTCAATCGTATCAGTCAATTTTAGCTAAATATTATTTTCTCCCTCTTATTACTATTTTTAAAAAGGTTAAAATTACAATCTAATTTACATAAATTAGTATCTTAATTATTGCATATTTATTTACTGATTTTACTACTTAGACCCTTTAAATAAATTAATAATAATACACCAATATTCCCAAATAGGTTAAATCAATTGTGATCTTTAAGATAATACTGAATCAAATGAAATTTGTTGTTGATGTTCTTGGTTTGGTTGTGAAAAACTAGGTTATTTTCCATTTGAATTACATATATGTTTTCAACCATGAGTGGTTTTGATGAAACCTATTTCTCTTGAAAATATGAAAGAACCCTTATGAGACAAAAAAAGTCTTTGGTTACCTCTAACGCTGCCCTATACTATGTTTTTGCTCTGAAGAAATTTCTAATGCTAATAATACAACATTTAAAATACAACTATCATATGAACTGGTTTGAAAAACAAAGTTGTATATTCAAACTCAAAACATTTGAAATTCATGTTCAAGGGGTGCTCAATGTTTTTTTGTACCATGCTCTTGGAGATTTTTTCAAACCATACATTGATTTTTACAGCTTGCACACTTTGTGCTCTTGGTCATCTACTACAAAAACTTCAAACAAAGTTACGCACATGATTTATTTGAGATCACCATTTATAAATATATTTTTATGTCCATTTAGTAAATTTTACATCCATTATGAATTACCAAATCCAACATAGTTCAAATGATAGTCCATTTTTCTATTGGCAAAAAGGTTTCATTATAGTTTATTCTTTATTTTTGAAAAAATCGCTTAACAAATGGTCTTCATTTGTGTTTTTAAAGTGAGACATCTAATCTTACTTATTTTGAAAGACCCACTTACAACCAATGGGTTTACACTTGGTTGGAGGATCAACCAATTTCCAATTTATATTTTGACTAGTGCATCATACTCTTTCTTCATTGTTTTTCTCCATGCATAAAGATTTTAATCTTGTTTTGAGGTAGTAGGTTCATATTCAAAATCAACATTGGATTCTTCTTATATAGGGTATTCCAAGGTAATATTTTCTATCTTATCCTAAATTTAATTTAGGAACTGATCTAAAACTTAGAAGTTTTGGCTGATAAATATTTTAGGAACATAGAAATAACACAGCAACAATAAATTCTCTGATAAGAGATGTAGTATTACTCAAGATCGCAATACAATTATATGTTTATCTCTGGGAAGAGATGTCTATCTTCAAATTTAAGGTTACCTATTCATTTATACACATTTTTAAAGAATGGGGAAGATGTGGAAGGTCACCAATATTAAGGGAGATTAAGTGGTTTGACTTCCAAGATTTAAAACAATACAAAATTTGAGGAATTACTATTTTTAAAAACTTACTATTTTTAGACTACACTACTAAAATTGAAATTTGGGGCACTTCCATTGGGTTTTCAAGGGTAAAAATTCATCAAGAAGATATCCATGCTATATCATGATGTTCTCCTCATTCTTAGATTTCCAACAATTCAAACGACGAGTCAATTGGAGCTACGATGCAAAAGTTATGGCTCCCAAAAGCTTCATCATCAATTGGGGTGGAATTGTCACCCAAATTGTCGCTTGAATTGTTGCCCGGATCATTCCTCCCTCCTTGAAAATAAATGGTCCCTATTGCATCAATGTTCCTCATCAAGTGTGGTAGTTGTGTCTTGATTTGATTCTCTTTGAGGTACTCACCTTGGTGGCTAAGCTGGTCCCTTTTGACCACTCAATAAAGTGGAATAGAGCATCCTCTTGTTGTCTTCATCTAGGTGTCCACAATATGATCCTCCTCCACTAGAGAAAAAATATCTAGATCAAGTTCATCAATGTCTAGTTATTCTTCTATAATTGAAGTGTCTAACAGAGGTGGATGATATGGTTTGAGGCATTCCACATTGAATATTGGATGCAGACCAAGGTAGGCTGGTAGGTTCAACTCAAAAGCATTTTATCCAAATTTTTTGGTGATGGTGTAAGGACCATATTGCAGAGGCCAAATTTTTATGTGTGGGCTTACAAGTCATTCCTTCTGAATCTGTAACAAAACCTTGTCACCCACAACAAAATGGTGTGCAATCCTATATTTGTCATGGCGTTGCTTATACTTCTGATTCATCTTCTCTAGGATGTCATGAACTTATTGTTAGATGTGTTGTATTGTTTACTAAACTATGTTGCTTTTGCTACCTCATATCTTCCATGAGGTGTGTATTCCATGGTTGAAAATGGAACAACTATAACAATTGGTGCCATGGGTTGGAACCCAAAACATACTTAGAATGGACTATTTTTGGTCAAGCTATGCAACACCTGATTATATCCATGTTGTATGAAAAGAAGTTCCTCATCCTATGTGCATGGATGTTTGGAGTGATACATCTAAATCATGTGAATACTCAAGTAGTTTACCACCTCTGTCTGACCATCAGTCTGTGGATGGAAGGCTATAGACTTCATCAGCTTGGTATCCATCATCTTCCATAGAGTGGACCAAAAGATGCTCAGGAACCTGCTATCTCAATCTAAGATGATGGCCTTGGGGAGACCAAAATGGAGCCATACATGACTAAAATATACTTGAGCAGTTTCCTTAGTAGATATATTTTTCTTACAAGCAATCATGATATCCATTTTTTTAAAAATGACCAACTACCAAAAAAATACAGTCCCTACCATGTTTTAAAGTGGGGAAACCTAAGAGAAAATCCATTGAGATGGATTCCCAAGGCCTGGTTGGTTCTAGCAATGGCATGTACAATCCTTGATTCTTATTTTTTGGCTTGGCTATCACACATGGGGTGCAATATTTGAGATATCTTTCCACATCCTTTCACATATGGGGCTAGTAGAGGTGTTTTTGAAGAACTACCAATGTATTTTCTATACCAAAGTGTCTATTTATCCTATAGAAGTGTGCTTCCCATATCATCTTTTGTTGCTCTATAGCTAGAACATAGATGTTACCCATATGATAGAGGACATTATCTTGCAAATAGAAATCACAAACATGTTTACCTTTTTGAAGCATTTGATATGTACCAGCAAAAGTAGGATCTACTTCATACAGAGCGCCCTAAGTGGTAGTCTCATGTTTGCACAGGTCAAGACCTATTATGAGTGTAGTAATTTGTGGGCAGCTCAGACAATCTACAACTATATTTGAGCTCCCCTTTTTGTGCTTGATTATAAGGTGGAATTGTTGAGGATATATGGCCCACTTTTGGTGCCTCTCATTTCATAGTTTTCTCTATGTCTAGATGAATTCTAATGGTCTGTGGTTAGTGTGGATGACTGTCTCTTTCCCTAAGATGTAGTGTTTCCATTATTTGTAGGATTGCACAATGGCATATAGCTCTTTATCATATGTTGGATATTTCCTGATTGTATCAATGAAAGTTTCACTATGATATGCAATAGGGTGGCCATGTTGTATGATGATAGCTCCCATGGCATATTCAGATGCATTTGTCATCAACTCAAAAGGTTGATGCAAATCTAGCAAGGCAAGAATAGGCTCTGAGAAAAGTCTATTCTTCAAATTCTCAAATGCCCTTTGTTGTATTTCACCCCACTAAAATGTAGCTTTAGCTCCTCCTTTAGTCAATTGGGTTAGTGACCAAGCAACATGTGAAAGTCTAAGAACAAACCTATGGTAGAAATTTGCAAGACGCAAAAAGCTGTGAAGCTCTATGAGGGTCCTTGGTGTGGGCCATTCTTGAATAACCCAAATATTTTTTGGATCAACATGGACCCCTTCCTCATTCATAATGTACTTGAGGTATTAAATTGTTGTCATCTTGAATGTGCATTTATTAAGATTTGCATACAACTTGTGCTCTCAAAGGTTTGAAGCACCTTACAAACAAGTTGCAAATGTTCTTCCCATGTTCTACTATAGATGAGTATGTCATCTAAGTACAAAACCATGAATGAGTTGGTGAAGGGTCGTAAGATGTCATCCATCATCCTCATGAAGGTTGTAGGTGCGTTAGTTAAGCCAAAAGGCATAACCAACCAAGCAAAGAGCCCTTCCATATAATTGAATGCAGTCTTCTAGAAATTAATGGGATCAATGGGAATTTAGTGATAACCAAATTTGAGATCAATTTTGGTGAAGAAATTTGCACCATGGAGATGGTCCAATAGGTCATCAATCCTAGGGAGGGGGTAATGATTCTTCATAGAGATTTTATTTAGGGCTCGATAATCAATGTAAAGCTTCCATGTTCTATCTTTCTTTGGTGCCAAGATAACTGGGCTACCATAAGGTGAAGGGCTTGGCCTAATCTGACCCTTTTGGATCAATTCTTGAATCTATCTTTTTATCTCATCATTCTCTAAAACTAGTCTATGATACACAGTACTGTTAGGCAAAGGTGATCCTAGGATCAAATCGATAGAATGTTTTACCTAGCAATGCAGTGGAACTCCTGTGGGTGACTTGAATAAGTCATCATATTCTCTTGTGATTCATCCTATCTACTTTTGTTATTGTGTTGATTATGTAGTTAGGACAACAACATCAGCCTTCTTCGATTTTTGTGGTTTGACCACCATGAGAACAAATTGCTTTGTCTTTTCCACCAATCTCTTGCATTACTTAGCACTGATCAGGGAGACAGATGTGAGAGGTGGTACCTCTAGTACCCTATAGCATCATGTTCCAAGAGTGAGGGTGATTCTTCAAGTTCATGATTCATAGATGCCATGTCACTCATACATAAAAGGCTGACCAAGGAGTACATCACAAACATCTAGATTGACCACACAACACAAGACCTCATATTGGAATGGTTTTATTGCATATGAAAGAAGACACTAATGGGTGACATAGAGATCTCTCCCTGGGCTCAACCATCCAATCCTATAGGGCTTTGGATGAGGCTTCATGGATAGATTTAGACTTTTCACAACTTTAGTAGAGATTAAATTCTTTTAACTCCCCCTATAAAGAATGAAATGTAGAAGCTTACCTTTTACCCATAATTTGGAGTGAAACAATATTTCCTTGTCATTTGGTCTTTCTTGACGGGTCTATGATGAAGCAACAATGGTGTTAGGCTCAACATCTACTATTTCTTGTGTATGAGGCTGAGTAGTAGATGTTGAGTATTGTGACTTATAAAGCGGTGACTTAATGGCTCGACATTATTCTTTGGAGTGAGTTCCAGTTTTATGGTAATCACACCATTTTACAGCCTTCCCCTTTTGGGGTTTCTTATCTTGAAACTCCTTTTGCTTCCAATTTTGGCCTTGTGTTTGACCTTCCTTGTCACTTTTCCATTTTGAGGGTTGACTCTTCATATTCTTTCTGCCATGCTTCTGCTCAATATTCACTGTGAATTTGTATGCCTCATCAAGGATTTCCAAATTGAAGAATTCCATTTCCCCCCATATGTACCATTGTAGTCCAGCATGATATTTGAGAGTCTTATGTTTCTCACTTTTTTGGATGCCTAATCTTGCAGACAAAGAATTAAAAATGTCTATGTAATCTTAAATAGATTGGTCCTTACCTTGGAAAAGTTGTTGCCACTATATGTATAGATCATCATATGCTATGATGGGATAGTATTCTTCATTCATCACTTCCATGAAATCATCCCAGGTAGGTTCCACCTCAAGGCCAATGTCAATCATACTGAACCTCTTTTTGTACACTTCCCACCAGTTTTTCTTTGGCAATGATGCTTTCAAAAGAACAAAAGTGATATTTTCTCCATTGGTGAACTTATCTATAGAGAAGTAGGAAGACAATTGATCCAACCAATTTTCTACTACATCAGCATTGATTTTGCTTTCAAATTTAAGAATATCAAAATTTACCTAAACCTTGAAGGGTGTTGGGGCACTGAATGAGGAATCAGGAAGTGCAACTGTGGAGCTAAAATTTCCCATTAGGAGTGTTTGAAGAATTTGGGCAAATTGTTATAGCATCTATGATTGTTTCCATTAGAGGGATTCATTCACCATTTCCTTGAAAGGATCAGATGTCTCTGTGTCATCCACCATTAGAAGTCATTTGGAGAAAATATGTAGAAAGTTTGGAAGCTTTGTTGTTTCCCACCCAAGCTTCTTATAGCCTGATCTCATCCTCAAAATCATACACTCTCAAGACAAACCACTCTGATACCACTGATAAAAAACTTGGAAGTTCTGGTTGATAAATATTTTAAGAACATAGAAATAACATAGTAATAATGAATTCTCTGAGAAGAGATGTAGTATTACTCAAGATCTCAATACAATTATATGCTTATCTTTAGGAAGAGATGTCCGTCTTCATATTTTGAAAGCATGGGGAGGATGTGGAAGGTCACCAATATTGAGGGAGATTAAGTGGTTTAACTTCCAAGATTTAAAACAATACAAAATTTAAGGAGTTACTATTTTTAGAAACTTACTATTTTTAGACTGCACTACTAAAATTAAAATTTGGGGCACTTCCATTAGGTTTTCAAGGGTCAACATTCATTGAGAAAATATCTATGCCATCTCATGACATTCTCCTTATTCTTAGCTTTCTAACTATTCAAATGGTGAGTCAATTGGAGCTAAGATGCAAAAGTTATGGCTCCCAAAAGTTTTGTCATCAATTAGGGTGGAACTGTCACCTGAATTGTCATTGAATTGTTGCCCAGATCAGGAATTTATATAATTTTTGTGTGGTTATATGTGCACTTCTAATTTCTATTTTTCTAACCTCATCAAGTCTGAAATATTTCAATGTCCGTTCAACCCATTTTGGCATATTTTTTTGAGTATCTTACAAAATCACTAGTGTCTCATTTTATTAATTTTAAGCTCATTCATTTTATGACATTAGACCACATTTCAATGAATTTTCTCTTTAATCCATGGGGGAGTGTTTTTTTAATTACAAGAGTCAATAAATATTCAATTATTTCCCAATCACAAGTTTCCCCTTTATTGTTTAGAACCTCCATATAAATATCCTTTAAAATATAAAACTTAATATTATTTCAAGTCAATTCAATTATTCACTGATGCTTGATATGTACTTTGTAATTTCCCAAAAGACAACATCTCTTGTGATGAGCAATTTATTGGTATTTTTATCAAATACTTTATACACATTTTATGACTAAGTATCCAAAAAATATGCATTTATTACTCCTATGTTCCAATTTGTTTATTTTATCCTTGGGAATTAATGCACAGTAAGTGGATTTAAATCACTAAAGGGAGATTAACACACTATACTTCATATGGGGTATTCATTTCAAGAAGTACTAATAGTGACTTGCAGAGATATACTACTGTTTGAGTTGCTTCTGCATAAAAATTTAGATTTACCCCTTTGAAGAACAAAATTTATTGAAACATGTTTGTCATAGTTTTATTCATCCATTCAACTAATTTATTTTGTGGAGTGTAAAGGAGTATGAGATGATGCTTGATTTCAGTATGCTTGAGATAGTTTTCAAACACCTTTGATTTTAATTCATCATAATTAAGACCACTAATTATCCTAATGTAGGATTAGGCTTAATTTTCAACCATTTTTCTTGAAAATTTTTGAAGGTTTTTGATATTTTATTAAAAAAAATATCAAAGTCATTTTTATGTAGTGATCAATGAAAAACATGAAGTACTTATGACCACTAGTGGATAAAATTGGAAGATATTAAAAATTAGAGTGAACCAACTACAATTTCCTATCATATTTCCATTATAAATTTTGAAATGATTTCCTTTCATGTTGGCCAATATGTAGGCTTCATACTTTTCAATATTTTTGGGTAGTGTTGGCAATCCAAAAAAACTATCATTATGCATTATGTAAATGTTTTCATAGTGTGTGTTCTAAAATTTAACATGCCATATAATACTTATTGGGATTTATTCATTACAGAGATGAGAAAAATTATTGGAACTAAGACCTCACCCTTGAGTTTTATCAATTTTACTTCCTCATATCTAGCTATAACAACTATGTTATCACATTTTATTATGACCTTGACCTTTCCATTATCCAACACAATATAGTGGCTTTATTGTTAGATGAACACTAGAGATAACAAATTTATTTTCAATTAAGGTATAATACATTTTAGAGAATGAAGTCTGAAAGCCATGATGGATTTTGTACTGAATTGAAATTTTGCCTTGATGTTACAAACTTGTTTTATCTTCCAAATATACTAGACCCAAAATTTCTTCATCAAATTCTTCAAAAAAGTCACTTAAAAAAGTCATATGTCGCATGGCACTAATGTATTTAACCTACGCATTATCCCAGGTTGAAATATCTGAGGAATTATTTTTCTCTTCTAGGATGGAAAACACATATTCATTGGAAAAATGAGTTGAATCTCATTTTTATTTTTATTCTTTTCCTTTTATAATTTTTGTTTTCTATAGGATTCAATTTTATCCCATGATGTTTTGTATTCATGGGTCTCATGACTCCATTTTATTTCACAATGTTTGCAAGACAAGTATTATTTATCATTTTGATTTTATAAATGTTGAGTGTTTATTTTTCTAGATTTACCACCTAACCCTTTGTTTTTCCATTTTACTCTATCATTTCCTACATTCTTGAAATAATTTCCCTTTTAATTAGCATAGAAAATGATTTATTCTATGGACTCAATTTTCCTTCCAAATGCTTTTTCTCTTTTATCCATCTTGTCAACCAGTTGATCAAAGGTGAAAGTATTTAATAAATTTCTTGCTTTCAAAGATTACAATTACGTTGTGTATGTAGGGAGAACAAATTTTATGAAGGCATTAATTTACACATTAATTTTTACACCAATAACATCAACTTCATGTTTGATAATATAGATTTCTAAAACTACACTTGAAAATTTTTAACTCTAATTGTATGAACTTTAATTTTGAGTGAGAATCATAAAATTCCTTAGATTTTTTAAGTTCTTCACAAGTATTTTTGCACCCTCGTATGTGAAAAAAACTTTGTACCAACTAAGGCCCATATCAAGGCCATTGATTTTCATTTATTTTGTTTCTAGGATGATATATCCTTTACTTATTTAGGTTTAACAAGTTGTGCATCCTCATCATAGATATTGAACAAAAAATAATTGAAGATGAGTGTGTTATCCTCCTATCTTGATCATTCTAATTAGGTTTCTTTCTTAACTAGTGTTGTGCCAAAAATAGTTTTGATTAAATGCATGTTTGATGTTTAGGGAGATTGAATGGTTCTTTTTCACTTCAAAACATTACAATTTTGTATATACCATTGACCAATATACCAATCCTATCTATGTGATCCTGCTTCCTATATACATGATGATACATGGAAGAAGCTCATCCTATCTTTATGCCTGATGGTACATGAAAGAGATGTTAAATTACATGAGATTAGAATGGTACATGACACCTAGGTAGTGTGTGAAAATGTTTTTCCATCTACAATACTTGCATAGCAAGAAGTCCTTATATATGGGTGTAATAACCCTATATACTCAAAGTATTCTTTCTTTTAGGATTTAAGTTTAGCAATAGTCTTTCTCTCTGACTATTTATATAGACCATGCCAAAAATGACATTATTATAGCTGTGTTAGGATATAAGTGTAGTAGTCTAATTGTAATGACATTAGTCATAAATGTGAACCATAAGTTTTATTAATACCAAACATTATGATTTCTTGGTGTTTGTAAAAAATATTTATTTTTCAAAATTTACTTGATTTTGAAAAATAAAATTGATTTTAGTTTTCAAAATGACTTATTTATTATGTTTGAATAAGTCAAAAAAATATAGAAATATTCATATTTTTAAAATTTCTCCAATAATTATTTATAGTTTTAATTGAAATGAAAAAAACACAAAAGTTCAAAAAAAATTACTTATCTAGTTGGCTCTTTATCCTTTTCTCCTTTAACATGATCATGGGTTGAAACTTGATTTATATTAACATGCCATATGAGAGTGAAATTACCATGTGAGAAATAAAAAATCATGTGAGATGACTTGGAAGAATCTAATCGAAGACTGCATATCACCCAAATGAAAATTTTAAAGGTCTAACACATCCAATAAATGAATGAAGCACTGATTTTTTGTCAAGATACAATAAAGATTAGGTAAAACATAGTAAAAAGAAAGCAAGTATAAATAAAACTATACAAGGAAAATACAGCCAAAATGGTGTGAATCTTAGCCTATAATGGGGAAATACAACCAACATGATGCGAAGATAAATATTAAAACACCACATAATAGGAAAACTAGTGAATGAAGACATGTACACAATCCTTCAAATCCAACATAGTTATGAAATAGGTCAAAAAAATAGATAAACAACTAAAATGCATTCAAATTGAGTTTAACATAGTCTACAAATAACTACAAATCAATCCACTTTAGCTAATACATAGTAAAATTCATCTAGAACACTTTGTTATAGGTCCAAAAAAAGCCACATAGGTATAAAATGCACTTATAGTCTTTAAAACACATTGAACATTGAAAATAAATGCCTTGTCAAGTATAACACTATCTAAAGTTAGAATAAGGCATCATATGGAGAGATAAAATGGCATGCTCCAAGATAAAAATAGATTTAATGGAAATGAATAGTTAAAATGGAGGAATATAAAGGAAAAAATATCTTTTGCATTAATACCAAAGTTAGGTCAGTTATAATGGGATGATAATTAATGATATTTTTTGAAAATTCAAGTTATATTTCAATAAAATAATGAATAGATATTTCAATTTTTATATAAAAATATGACTATTCAATTTATCTTTCAAGAAGACTATTTAGCTTCCTACATAGACTATTCTTTCATCTACTACTAAAAGGCAAAATCTATCCCAAAATTATCCTTAAGGTTATTTAATATTATAGGTTTACATCATTATTAGCACCCTTATCAAATAGTTGAATCTAACCATGTAATTTCATATAAATGAAATCACATAAAAAACCATATACAACAAAATTCCCAAGCATGCAACTGAAACATAAATGATCATTTAAATAAGTTTCAACAATAAATAAAGGAATTATTTTGAATTCTAATGGTGTTTGCACATTTCATGAAGTCATTCAAATAATAACGAATGTTAGGGAACATTTTAATGGTAGACCATCTATTGAGCTCTTCATAAAATCTACATTTCAGTCATTACACAACTATTGGACACTAATAATGGTAAGGATAAAGAACATTGACATCATAACTTAATTGAAACAACATATTATTCAAAGGATTTATCATTTTATTCTTGAAAATTATATATGTTACTGGATGGAGATATTATTTTCTGATTCCCAAACCTTTACTAATGCATCCTTGAAATTACTCGTCTAGGTTTAATGTATACACCATTTTGGAGGCATATTTTTTACTGCAATGACTATATAGATAGCTCCCTTAGATAGTTGAGATATTTATTTTAAATACACAATTGTTGTTTAGGGAGGATGATAGGTTATTATTTAATGTATTTGAGGCAAGCATTGTGGCAACAATTATATGTCACCATGAAAATTATAATGAAGATTGTTTTTATTGAAAGTATGCCCATTATATTCATGAATAAATAAAAACTAGAAGTTTCCCCAAAGGTGTAAGTTAAGTCTAAAGGGATATATATTTATTTTATTAAAGTGGGGTTTTGTAAAATTAGAGAGTATAAATATTCAATTTTTCCTCAATTGAAACCCAAGACCATAAACCCCATCTCACTTTTTGGGCACAAAGTGTTAAGAAACAATAATATGATATTTATGGTGTAGGTGGAATTAGAAAAGGTGGTATATTCATTAATAATAAGTGGAAATTAGTTTTTTGGGAAAGATACTTTCCGTTTCATAGTGAGCTTGATTAATGGTGAAGTGGTGGGGAAAGGAAATGTCATATGTAATATCAAAGCTATAAATGATTTAAGGGCAAGTTGGGTAATGATGGTCAAGGGTAATGAGAAGGTATTTCGAGGGATGAAACTAAATAATATTGAGCATATACACATGCAAAGTTTAGTGACATGTAACATTTATCAATGCAATCTATAACTTCCATTGAAATTTTCATTTACCCAATACATGATTGAAACAAATGTCATCTCAATGAAAAAAGTTTTGGATATTCAACAACTTCTCTAAAAATGTAGAGAATGCACCACATGTTGATGTAGATGAGTCTATAACTAATTCTATGAAAATTATAACTTATTTAATTATATAAAGCCAAATTATATGACTTTAAATCTAAATAGATAAAAGATGGAAAGGCTTCCTCAGTGAACAATGCCTCTAATATAATCTAATCAATTGATGTAGGATGTTATATGAAAATAAACATTTCCAAGCCTCTTCAGTTCTTACTCAATAAAACTAATAAAAACCATTATATTGATATCAATAATACTTTTTTCTTATTTGGTGAAATGAGGAAAGACAAAAAAATCCACAAAGATCATAAGCACTGTAGATTTTATGTAGTATGCTGGACATGGGTTTGAATCCCCACTAGTATTTTCATAGTCTCAACAATAATTATAGAAGTTTAATGTGTCTAAAATTAGGCACCACCTTGGTTGTTATATTTACTTCTTTGGAGGTTATAACTATCATATGAAATATTTCTTATTCCAATTTATGTAAGAAATCACAGAATGACAAAGTACAATATGTGTACTCTTGTGCAACATAAATAATATTATTTGTTCCTCTAAATGGAAAATGTTACAATATATATATATATATGTGTGTGTGTGTGTGTGTGTGTGTGTGTGTGTGTGTGTGTGTGTGTGTGTGTGTGTGTGTGTGTGTGTGTGTGTGTGTGTGTGTGTGTGTGTGTGTGTGTTTGTGTGTGTGTGTGCGTGTGTGTGTATTACACTTCAAATGTTTGAAGGAATTGTTTCAATCCATTAAAGAAGAAAATGGAAATGTTTCATATATATATATATATATATATATATATGAAACATTTCCATTTTCTTCTTTAATGGATTGAAACAATTCCTTCAAACATTTGAAGTGTAATACACACACACGCACACACACACACACAAACACACACACACACACACACACACACACACACACACACACACACACACACACACACACACACACACACACACACACACACACACACACACACACACACACACACACACACACACACACACACACACACACACACACACACACACATTCCATCTATTACACTTCAAATGTTTGAAGTAATTATTTCAATCTATTAAAGAAGAAAATGGAAATGTTTCTTTCCTCCATTTTAAAACAACAAGAGAAAGGCAACAAGAGAAAGGTACCGCTCTTAACGTTAGATATTTTGTAAACATTTTCACCTTTTTTGTTATTAATTAGATGATGTTTAAGGTGAGAATATTTAATGAAAACAACATAGATGATACTATTAATGATTTTATGTACATATGCCAATTGCATATCTATTGTACACTGTATAAACATCCAAGGTGCATGCATAATGTTAAATTGGGAATACGATTATTTAGAGATAAATAAGGATAAAATTTATCTAAAAATTAATTAAATGATGGATTATACTGAAAATGGAAAGGCATCCTCAATGAAATACACCTATATTGTAAACTATAGATTCCATTTACATGTTTTAAAATAAATGTACAACTAAAGACTATTGTAGATTATTAAATCTAGATTTATATGTTAAAATAGTCTTGCATGATTGAAACTTATTAATCATGGCTCAATCCTTCTTCTCACAATCTCTTTTCAACCAAAAGTGTTGTATTCACTGTCTCACTATATAAAATACCTATCATATGGTCTAACCCTGATATTCTAATTATCTAGATCACAAGTATCCCATAATACACTTAAATATTTATATATATCATTAATTTTTAGTTACATATCTAAATTTAATTTATGCTAACATGGACACTACCATTTAGATTAGGACACTAGCATCGATGGTAGGGTCTAGTTCTGATGTTAGTGTTTGCACCTAAAAAAACCTCAAATTTGTAAATATTTTGATACTTAAAGGTTAGACAAAGTGTCATAAGTAACCCTCATTGATATTATTTTCAAATTTTATGATATAAATACAAGTAAAAGACCTTTAATTATCATAAAGTAATTACAAAGCACATATATAACACTTATCAAGCAAAAATACCTCTCAAGTAATTTAATACTATTTTATTCTTCCCTATTTTCAAATTGGTCATATGTGTAGTCTTCTTACAAGTCCGAATCATTAAAATAATATCCCATGAGTAATATTTGTTAAGTTTTAAGATAGATCACTACATGCACTCGCATATAGCATTCTTCACTATTATTCACACATAAGCTCACACAAGGGGAAAAACTACACCAGTCTAAGACTGTTTATGCAGTAGTGGATATATAGGTAGATATCATTGATATAGGGTTATTTGAAGTCATATTGGCTTCACTTGAGCCCACTAACCCATATTTTTCAAGATCACATGCCTTAATCATAGGACTTAGGGTTTTGAGATATATTATGGCATCAAGGAACTATGTGCGAGATCCAGATAGATACTCAACAAGGCTAATTTTATATCTAATAGGTGCATGTGGAATTTATATGAAAGATTTATTACTCTATATAATATATAAGTGTTGAAACTTAGACAAGCATTGATTCTAGTGTCATGAATCTAATGATAATTTTTAGGCTAACAAAATGATAATTTCTAAAATATGAAAAAGCATTCTAGAGCATCAAAATGACTATTTTCACACATTCACTCCTCAGATCTACTTGTGCATCATTAAATAAGCTAAGTATTATATATTCTTCATGTTTAATCAATCAAATTACTGTTTTGTCTTGGCATTTTCTATATTTTGTATATTTAACATTTTATCAAAATATTATTATAATTTAAATTTATTTAATTGGCTTTCTCATAGAATAAGTCTTTTGCTTAATTGATTATACTCTTCTCCTTAACCCAACAAACCCGTGTAAAAAAGGGTTAAACAACCATAAGACTCTATGATAGCCATATAAACAATATGTATTTATTTGAGTGTAGTTTTTGACAACTACATCACCTAAAAAAAGTTTAGGGAATGATCATGGTAAGCTACTTAAAGTTTACACTGAAAATTTGAAATTTGAATCTTTTAATTCCTTGTTTGAAAATGAGAGATTAAGAAAAAAATAATTTATTTTATTAATTATCATATGTAGTAGAATATTAAAGATACAAAAGGAAATGGATGTCACAATGGATTTTTTAAAGAGTTATTTGTATGCAAAACAAACTATTCAATGATCCCAGAGACTGCTTGGTGTCAAACATTATTAAAATCATTTAATTCAATTAAACTATCCAAATGTTTCGAAGCTCTCTTTGACACATTAATTTAGGTCTATGTTCACTTTAATAATCCTTCCAAAACATTTTTTCCCCGATCAGTAATCCCTTAGATTTTTTTTTCCAATAGGGATAAATAATATGATTATAAATAAATAAATATTTAGTGATCATAAAAATATAATAGGATTAACTAAGACATGTGTTATTAAAACTTTCAAAGATTTAAGTTTAAAATATTCCATGCATATTTGATACAGACACATTGCATTATAAAAAAATATTTTTCTAAAACAAAAAATAACTAAATATTGCATTAGAATTTACTTTAAACATGCCACACCTCATACCTATCATATATTCACCTATGTTTTCTTGTATTTTTTTTCAAAAAATAATGAAAATATGTTTCTTCTACATAAATCCTTGAAGCATTAACATTAAATACATAATATGCCTACAAAAAACATAGGCACATGTGAATAGATATTGGAGGATGTTGTAATCTTTAGACATAATATAGACTCTAAAGATTTCATATTTTGATGTGCTCCTATTGTATATTTTTCAAATAGATGTAATACCCTAGTGAACTTTGATCTATGTATAAGAAGTAGAGAAGATCTAGGGCATATAAGAAAAAATAAAATTATTCCATATAAAAATCTAAGAGAATATTTGTAAATAATGAGGGTGTAAAAAGAGATTAGAGACATTAATATTGAAAAAAAGAATGAATATTTGAAAAAAAATAACCCTATTAAAACCCAACACAATTGATTCATAATTTTAATGGGCTTGCACTCCTAAGAAATTAAAATACATTCAAAAGCCACAATAATGAATAATTACAGACTCATATTATTTATTTCAATGACACTATCAAAAATAAGATTGCACCAACAACAATTCACAACCTAAATTTCAATGCTTAACCTATAGGTGATTAAAAACTAGAACTTCATTTTAGCAACACTATCATGGTGGTGATGAGAACAAAAAATGTATCCACTTATAGAGTGTGTCACCAATTTGTAATATGTATTTATTTTCCCAATGATTGTATATTTCCTCTTTGACATTTATCACTATATATATTTTTATCAAAGAGTATGAGAAGGTGGACTAAGGGTTTTGTGTTTAAGCTTTAGATATTTTCTACTACTCATTTTTATAAAAATCCAATCTTTGACCAATTTGAATAGTCTCCTTCAAAATCAATAATTTCCCTATCTAAGTTGTCTGACTGCACCATCAAATTTGTCTTGACATTATTGATAAAATTATTCTTTGAAATAAAAGTTATGTAACTTGAACCTTAACAACATACATAAAACTGATCTCTCTTCATTTTACATCACTTCACCATGCACATACTTCAAATAAACTATGTCACATATAAATACTGAAAGCTTCAAATTTATTAAACTTTGATAACAAAAATATAATTACAATTCCTCATATATAGAGGAATGCAAAGAATTATAGAATCTTTAAAACAAATTATTTAAATCTAAACTAATGCTTTAAAATAATGACATAAATCACACACTAAAACTAACCTTTTATGTTTTAAAATAAAGTGCACTAGCTTTAAATAAACACCATAAAAATTAAAATATATTATAGCACTCACCATTAATTTATACCGATATCTAATTCAACATCCACAATGCCCAAATTATGTCTTAGGCATTCAAAACTTTTTTGTAGTAATGCCTTTGTAAATATGTCTGCCAACTGGTCTTCAAATCTACAAAACTCCAAATGGATCTCTCCATTGTTCACCAATCTCTAATGAAAGGATACTTGGTGTCAATATGCTTACTTCTCTTATGAAAAGATGATTTTCGATAGTGCAATTACTGATTTTTTTTCACAATCAACATTGAATTCTTTTGTCTATATAATAAATCTATTAACACTTTTTACATCTAAATTACATGACATGCAAATGATGTTGATATAACATACTTTACTTATACTGATTAAATTATCACTTTAAGTTTCTTTTTTGATTCCAATGAAACCACATGGATGCCAAGATTAAAAACATATCTAGAAGTACTCTTCATATTATCTGTGCTACCTGTAAAATCACTATCAATTTTGCTAATCAAATTAAAATCATTAGTTTTGATTCTTGTTATTCCTATAACATATCATAATATTATCTTCCTAAATTGCCAATGTGAGTCTTTTTGTGACTCCATAAAGATTGAAATCAAGATAATTATATACATGATATTTGGCCTTATAGCTGTGAGGTTTCATCAAACTTCCAATGAGTATTTTGAACATAGTTGGGTCAATATTGGATCCCTTATCTTCTTTGATAATTTTTGTACCTATTACAGTTGAGGTTGGTGTTGGATTGCAATTCACCATCTTAAATATTATAAATACATCCTTGGCATACTTATATTGATAAATAAATATACCATTATCTTATTGAAGAACTTTAATACCTAGAAAATATCCGATCAATTCTAAATCTGTCATTTCAAATGCTTTCTTCATTGCTGATTTGAACATGTCTAAAGACAAATTTATAATAAAGATTAAGTCATAAAAATATAAACATACAATCAAAATTTGACTTTGATTTTTGATTTTTGTGTATAATGTAGGTTCACAACTCTTTTTACTAAATCCATTGCTTGTCAAGTATGAGTCAATTTGTCTTGGTGCTTGTTTGAGCCCATAAAGAGCCTTATTCAATGTATATACCTTGTATTCATGTCCATTCACTTCATAACCTAGTAGTTGTTCCACATATACTTCTTCTAGAAAGACATTTAGAAAATATGATTTGACATCCATTTGGTAATTCTTCCAATTGTTTAGTGTTGCTATGGTTAAAACTATCCTGACTATATCAAGTATTGCATCTGGTGGAAATGTCTCCTTATAATCAATTCCATACTATTGATCAAAACCTTCTACTACTAACCTTGATTTATACTTTTTAACTCCACATACATTAAACTTGGTCTTATAATTCCATTTGATTCCTATGCCATCTATATCTTTATGTAGATCTAGTAGTTACCATGTTTCATTTCTTTCAATATAGTCCATTTATTATTCTTTCTTCATTGCTGATTTGAACATGTCTAAAGACAAATTTATAATAAAGATTAAGTCATAAAAATATAAACATACAATCAAAATTTGACTTTGATTTTGATTTTTGTGGATAATGTAGGCTCACAACTCTTTCTACTAAATCAATTTCTTGTCAAGCATGAGTCAATTTGATTATACCATGCTCTTGGTGCTTGTTTGAGCCCATAAACAGCCTTATTCAATCTATATACCTTGTATTCATGTCCATTCACTTCATAACCTAGTGGTTGTTCCACATATACTTCTTCTAGAAAGACATTTAGAAAATATGATTTAACATCCATTTGGTAATTCTTCCAATTGTTTAGTGTTGCTATGGTTAAAAATATCCTGACTATATCAAGTATTGCATCTGGTGAAAATGTCTCCTTATAATAAATTCCATACTATTGATCAAAACCTTCTACTACTAACCTTGATTTATACTTGTTAACTCCTCATATACTAAACTTGGTCTTATAGCTCCATTTGATTCCTATGCCATCTATACCTTTATGTAGATCTAGTAGTTACCACGTTTCATTTCTTTCAATATAGTCCATTTATTCATCTATAGCCTTGATCTAATGATATTCCTTAGATGCTTCTTCAAAATATATAGGATCATGAGAGAATAAAACAAAATTTGAATGTAAATCTAAATTCTCTTCTCCTTGATCATAAATTTCTTTCAAAATTATGCTAGGAATATGGAATGTAGCACAATATTAATGTAATAAAGATAGAAATAAAATGTATAAAACTTAGCATGAGTGAACACACAAATTTAATTTGGTTAATCCGAAATTGGCTACATCCACACATAAATAGCCAGCTATTCTTTTTTTTAGTCCAACAAAGGAAGGGATAAACCTGCAATACATGCACTATAATCTCCTCTTCACTTACACACAGTGTGTCACTATGATTATAATTACCTTATATCAAAAGAAGGGTTATATATTAGGGAAAAAATGCACCAAGATAATTTATACAATTATATATATGACATAATAGTGAATAGTCTAGATTTACTAAGAAATTACAATATTTTACAATGTATTTTTTATAAAATTTTGATTCAAGGGCAGTCGATGACCTTAGTGGAGGGCATTGCCCCCCACATCCCCCTGTCAAGAATTGGGCATTATAGTAATACTAGGGTCTACCATCTAACAACTTATTATTTTCTTACCTCCGTACCTTAATCTTAATGAGGAAAGTGTAGTATTTTATTCATTAATTCATTGTGAATTAGGACTAGCATGCATTAATGATTCACCTAGCATAAAATTCCTTGGTATTTTTAGCTCTCTAGAATTATTTCCTTGTAAATTTCTTGTTGGAGTACTTGTTGCTAGTGAACTTGGTTGACCACCTTGCACACCTTATTCTATTGATTTTTTTTCATCTTGAGGTATTTTTTATCCAAATGTAATTGTTTTTTCAATGCTTCCATCCCAAGCTTTTTCTTATTTGAATTCAACATCTCTAATAATGATTACCTTATTCATTATGGGATTATACAAATTGTAAGCTTTTGACTACTCACTATAACCAATAAAGATATTTTTTTCAACTCTGTCATCTAACTATCCTATTATTTTTTATGGAAAATGTGAATATGTCACACATCCAAAAACTCTTAATTGAGATACATTGTGCTTCCTACCACTCCATGCTTCCTATAGAATTTTTTCCTTAACACTCTTTGTAGGACATTTGTTTAGAATATAAACTACACATGCAACTACTTCTACCCAATATTCATTAGATAAATGTTTGTCCTTAAACATGCTACTAGCCATATCCATGATTGTTTTGTTCTTCTTCTCTGTAACACCATTATAATGTGATGTGTATCTTTTAATAAACTATTTCTTAATTACATGATTACTATAAAAATCTAAAAATTCATTGGAAGTGTATTCACCACCTTTATGACTTGAGTACCTTGATATATAGCCCACATTATTTTTTAACCATTACTTTTAACTCTTTGAATAATCTAAATGCTTCAAACTTTTGCTTGATAAAATATATCCAAGTTTTCCTTCTAAAATCATCAATGAATGTTAGAAAATATAAACTTACTCATAATTTTGAAGTCTTCATAGGTCCACATATATTAGTGTGAACAAGTTCTAATGGTGCCATTAATATATAAGACATTCCTGTTTGAAAACTTTCCATGTGTTGTTTTCCTAAAATACAACTCTCACATGAACTCAATAGATGTTCAATTGGTGCTAATCCTCTCACCATTTGATTCTTCTAAAATACACTCAAACCTCCATAATGAAGATGTCCATACCTTATATGCCATAACCATATCGGATCTAAATGGGATTCCTTATAAATTACCTCAGTGTCTTCATGGCTTGACCTATCACTCTTGATTCGAAGTGGGAACATTCAGTTCTTGGTGATCTCAATATTTTCAATTAACTTGTCACTTGGAAATCTATCTAGTATAGTACACACATTATCTTTAATTGATACTCTATAATCTTTATACCCAAGTTTCCATATACTCATGATATTATACTTCAAATTTGGCATAAAATATAAATCTGGAATATATTTTATTTTTCCATATTTTGTAAAATATTTAATGACACCTTTACCCATCACTGATACTTTATTATCATTGCCTAGCTTGACATCTGACCTCACAAAACTATCTAATCTTGCAAACAAACATATATTTCCTATCATATGATTACTACATCCATTGTCTAAAAACTAAATATCACTAAAACTCTCTTGAACAACATAAAATGTAATGAAAAATGACTTAGAATTACTTTAAGATACATATGAAAAATTTACATTTTGTTTACCCTTATTTGCATGTTTCTTCTAGTACTCATATACATAACGACCAAACTTATTGCAATAATGACACTGAACATTGGATTTATCATACTCTAAGAATGTTGATGAGATGGGTTGCACTCTCTAGAACTACAATTATAGAAATATGATTTGTCCTTCCACCTTGATCTAGACTACTCTTTCCACCTCTTTGATTATTATGATTGCCTCTACTTCTGATGTTTGATCTTACTCTGCCGCTATAAATGAAACATGTGATTTAAAATCATTCTTCAGAGAGGAATTATTGATCCTATTCATTATAGATTCATGAGAAAATAGAGATGCCATCAACTCATCTATAGATAACTATGTTAGATCTTTATATTCTTCAATAGCAATAATAATATAATCAAACTTACTAGGTAAACCCCTGATAATCTTTTCTGTAACCTTCTGATCAAGTATTTTTTCTCCATGTGATTTGAATTGATTAACTAAATTCACAACGTGACTATAGACTTTGAATCTTTCAATCACACATTCATATACCATGCCCTCTTGGACCTATTCATTTTTGCAACACTAGGGAAAATAGACTCATCGATTACCTATTGAATAAAAAATAGGGCTTTTAAATCCTTATTTTTGTTTTCTCTAAGCTAATCCTTCTCTACTTGTGTCAAATCCTTATAGATAGTCTAATCTATAGGCTCTATGAATCCATTCTCCACTAGATTCCATACATCCTATGAATATAACAAAATTTTAATCTTGATAGATGAAAAATCATAATTTTTACATTAAAAAGTTAGATTTTGAGGTTGATTGACAATATTATTTGCTGCCCTGATTTGATACAATGAATTAATTTAATATTTCTACCCTTTTTTAATGTTGTAGGATGAATTCTATTTACTTGTCTTCACCTGAACGCTTTCTTTGATGGTGGGCACTAAAGACTATGAACTGATACACATATCTTATGAGAAATTCCTATTGATGTCCTACAACAAGAGTTAGTATGACATTTGGGAATGAGTGGATGCAATATTTGATTAAAGTTTAATCAGTAAAATTTACAAATGAAAATCATTAACTATACTTCTTATGTCAATTTTCTATCTTATTTACATTGGGGCAAGGGAGATCCTATTATGGACTGTGCTTACAGCTTGCTAGAATATTCACTATGCTTTATATGACTATATTATTCTAATTTATAACTATTTTTTGGGTAGCGATCAGATTACAAGACCTACATTATGGTTAATTAATCATAATCCATATGCTAAATAAGTTCTTTCTCTAAGATGGCACTCTGTTGGATGCACTTTTTCCACACTATTCAGTTAGCTATGTTTTCTTCTGACTAACCTGGCTCTAATACCACATTGAAAGCATTAACTTTATTAAACTTTGAGAATCAAAAGATAATTACAATGCCTAATATGTAAAGGACTGCAAAGAATTACAAAAGATTCAAAATAGATTTAAAATAACTTATTAAAAATTTAAACTAATGCTTTAAAATAATGATGTTTAGCACACACTAAAACTATCCCTTTATATTTTAAAATAAAACACACTAGTTTTAAAATAAACATTGTAGAAATTAGTAAATATTCTAACAAATATTGACAATGAAACAAGTGGAAGTGAACTACCTAATTAAGGAATAATTACAAAAAAAAGGTAATGTGATGCAAATCAAAAGGTATAAATAAAAAATATCTTAATTGTATATGAGAATTAAAACATTTCTAGCATTATATCTATCTAGTGTGTCTCACCCTTGTTTTTATAATAGTATCAGTTGATAGGTATAATGTGTTATGGGCTATTTAAATGGTAGGACAACCTCCATTTATTTTTTGAAGGATATTTATTATGTATCTCATAAGGAAACTTATAATGATTTAATCTTATATTCCATGTGATTTTAGTAACGTACAGGTTATCAATATCATATAGTATTATTTTTCAATTGGAGTTGTACACTTGAAATGATGTGAAATGCACTGAAACCATATAAATAGGTCTACCTATAAAATAAATGTCATCTATATTACCATCATAAGTAGTTTAGTTTTTATAGTTTTAAAGGATGAGTAAGATTTTTTTAAATAATTTCAAAGTGCAGGGTTTGTTACAAAAATTTGAATCTAAAGTCTTCAGTATGGTAGTTTTAGTCTCTACAAAGGAATCCATAACAACTGGGGTGGTTCCTAATTTTAGATACATAAAAATACCATAATTATTGGATAGAGTATGTAGATACTAATAGGGATTTAAAAAATAATATATTACTCCTAATAATCCAATATAGCTTCCTAAAACCTCCATTCAAATTAGAAATGGTAAATTTATCTGACATTCCAAACCCAAATTTGAGTTGGCTTAGACCTTAGAAAATACCAAACAAGGGGTGGTTATTTTTGTCAAGCAATTTAATATTTACAAGCCCTTGGGTTTTTCATATCTAAAATATATGTTTCATTTTTCCACTTTTAGTATTGAATGAGGTCATGACATGAGGTAGATATGACAAGCCCCTCCATACTCCATGAAAATTTAGGACATAGGCCCCAATCCAACTGCTATCATGAGTAATGTGACTAAACTACTGCATCATCTAATCATAGATGTAAGTGACATACTTATAGAAATGTAGTGCATTCTATTAGGTTTTGATTGAGGGGGAACCAATTGGTTGTGCGTACTCTATAAATAATGTTGTAGTAGCACATCTCTTCTTACAATAGTTTTATCTTACATGCCTAAATGAATGTGGAACTATCATGTTCACAAGTCCAACAATACACCAAAACACTTTAAATTCATATAGATAAAATATAATAGTGAATAGATTAGTATTATGTTACAAGGCATGTGATTCTTTATTTTAAAAAAAAATTAAGTCAAACTGATTATGCTTTTACTATATTATTATTAAATTTGGCAAATAAATAGTAATATAGAAAATCTAAGATTTTTTAGTACCAAAATTGAGATAATGATAATTAATATGTGAAAATTCCTTAAATGAACTTTTAGGATGACAATTATTTATAGAAAATTTCCCTTCAAATCCTAGTATAATTCATAATATAAAAAGGAAACATTAATGAAGCATATCATATTGATACATCATTCTCTCCCATAAAGCATATCTTATTCTTTGTCAAATTTAAGCTTAATATATATCATATGCATATAATTTTCCAAAGTACTTGTTCAAAATGAGTTTAGTTACAAATTTGGGTACATAAATTAGCATGATAATTTAATTGTACTTTATATGGGTTTAAAAACATTGCATTTTATTATTTTTATTGTGAACATGACTTTATATATTCCATAACATTGACTAATTGAAATGTAGTTTGTGAGATATATAAATAAAGATATATAAAGTAACACATGAACATTATATTAAATTGTAATTGAAACATACACAACCATTGATTAAATGTAGTTTACAAGCATAGTTCAAAAATCATGAATTTTAAAATAAACTAACTTTATTTCCCACAACATCATATTCAACTCAAATAAAAATAAATCTAAGGTTAGGAAAAATATTACATATCTAGTGTAGTTTAGGGAGATTAAATTGTCAATAAAAAGAAAAATTAACTATGTATTAACCCTACAAAGAGGATGCATGTAACCAACTTAGCTGAAGTGGAAAAATAGGTAGAGCATTGGTGAAAGTAAATACAATGGAGAGGCCAAGGGATAAAAATAAGTTGACCAAAGCAAAAGTCAAGGTCTACGCAAGTAGAACAAGATTAATTTTAGGTCAAGTTCCAATGATGATAGGTAAGCCAAATGCTCATAGAAAACTAAAAATTCATTAATACAATGGAGAGGCTAAGGGATAAAAATAAGTTGACCAAAGCAAAAGTCAAGGTCTACACAAGTAGAACAAGATTAATTTTAGGTCAAGTTCCAATGATGATAGGTAACCCAAATGCTCATAGAAAACTAAAAATTCATTCATAAAAGTTGTATTAGTCCATTTCCATATTTGGCTTCAAAAACATCTAGGTTTGAAATATTGTAATAGTCCTTGGGAAAGTTATATGCAAGAAAATTTTATGGTTATAATTGAAACCACAATGGGCTTGATATATTATTATAGTCTTAGGGAAAGTTCCATGTAGGAAAATTTGATGGTTACAATCACAACCACAATGATCTTCTAGATAATTCTAGATGTAATGCAAAAAATCACTTGTGAGTGCCAAACAATGAGTATTCAAACCATAATTTAATATAATAAAGACAAAAAACATTCAATTAGTGAAATCTTATAAATCTCACTGCTGGAAATTGCCATAAATATATATGCTTTGATAAAAACCTCATCTTCTTTAATTGATAAAAAAATCCATTACATACCTTATAAGCCACCCTACCATGGGCCCTAGAAAAAAGTGTAGAGTGAATCATAACAATCTCCAACCATATTTCTAAAATATAACCACAACTAAATTCATCCAAATTGAATTTATATCTGAATTTATAATTCTTTTGCCATAAATAAAATATTAGTTTTTTTAATCTATTTCCTATTTTACACTAATTAGGATGTTTTGTCTAACAAATTAATATCAATGTAGCATTTTTAAAACCTAAATGGATTTTATATATCATATAAATATAAATGTTTTTTTTGCATTGCATGATTAAGAAGGTAACACATGTCTTCAAATCCAAGTGCATGCATGATACTATTATGTAGTTATGCCTCCAACTTGTTGGATTATTAAACTTCCTTCTCATGAACACATGGAGTAAAAGTAAAAAGTCCTTATCAGTATGGAAGAGTAAGGTAAAAACACCAATAATTTCATAAAGATGTGAATCTTAAGCCTATGCTCAGAGTAGTTAAAATTTTGTGATTATCCAGGTTGGCTAGTTCATTATATATAATGGAGTCAACGTAATGTGAATACCAACACTAGAATTATTCCTACTAGAACGTGGTCCCTTATTTTATAATTTAGGCACCATTAGATTTATAAGAGTGTGAAGGTCCAGGCATGGGCAACCCAATTTAATACTATATAAAAAAGCAAGCTATTATCAAATAACCACTTGCTCATAAGAACAATTCATCCGTATATTCTAGAGATATAGTTAATTAGATGTAAAGTAAAGATTTAAAAATTAATATTAAATATTTGTTAAATCCACACAAATTCACCTAAATCACTAGAAAGAAAACATGATTTTCACATTATAAAAATACATTATATAGAATATATAATAATTTAATATTTGATTATGAATTCAAAAAACCTCATAAATCTTATCAAATCTTAAATTAACTACTATATGCCCAGAACTAAAACAAATGTTATTGGTTTTATGCAAAGACAAAGATTAACATGCTTGTAATAAAATATTGAATTATTCTTTGTTGAGGCTCAACACACTTCCAACATTTTTTCCTATCAAGTGATAGCTCTGAGAATGCACTCAACTATGAGAAATTTCATCCAACCTAATATCATGTGGCAAGTACTTGTTTGTTAATTTGTAACAATAAGGGATTTTACCAATGTAAACTATACCACTACTATAACCACCACTATTACATCTGCCACCACTATAACTTTGACCACTTATGCCATAGCTTCCACTGCCCACACCATAAACACTACTACCCCTACAATGAAATCCCAATGTTTTATTTATCAAACAAAATAAATCTTTGATTCAAACATTTCCTTCACACTACCATGGTAAATAAAAATGCCACACTTGGCCTCCGTTGGTTATTTGTGGCATGTGTTAAAATGCCCAACATCAACCAACTTGCATATTTTTTTATTGAATGAATTTATTTCCAATGGACATAGGCTATAAATAATATTCATTATTTAAAGTTAACTCAAGAAAATAATAAAATATTAAGAGACTTTAGTTAACTATTCTATTTTTGGCCAATGCTAGATTGTTATTCGATGGAAACCATTTTCAATACAAACTAATGCCTTAAAGTGAAAATAATATTACCCATTAGGTACCAACAAGTGTAAACTAAATAAAAACCAAAACACATCCATGGTTAACCTTGATTTTTTGGGGCTTGAAAGTACTCCATTAATTATGAAAAGTGTAGGTATTTTTTTTTATAATGTAATGTTATGAAGGATGACAAATGCATATGCAAGACAACATGGTATGGTATAAGGGTTATATTATTGTAATTGTATAATGATGTTTTGCACCCCATATTTGGCATGTGGTTCAATATTTAATTCACAAGGCATAGTATGCCAAGAAGGCTTGTATTAGGGATAATTTTAAGAATAGAATATTAAATGGGATTGTATCTATATATAGGGAGAATAGAGAATAGAGAAATGCTTGCTTGTATAATATATGAGTAAATCTTATAAGAGGAGCATAATTGCAATGGCTAATATTTGGAAAAATTGCCAATCAGTTATAATTTGATTGCCAATTCAATTGGATAATTCAAAAAAATATAATTATTTCCAAAATTAAACATATTATTCAAATCAAGATATAATGACATCTCATTTTTTTGGTATTTTTTTTATCAAACTAACCTCTTTTCATTGGCTCACTCTTTGAAACTTTTTTATCAACTCCTTTTCCAATATTAGACTATAGTAGTTGCATTATCACTTGTAGAGAAAAGGAGGTTCAAATCCCTCACTTAATCTATGTTATATATACACATAAAATAACATGGAGGAATGATTCTAGGAATGCGGGATACAAAGTTTTAAATATTGCTTTGGAAGCTTCCAAACTCCATAACTATTTGTTTGTTTTGGAGTGTCAAGCTTGGTCAAGGAGGATATTCATTAATTCTGCATATTCTATTTAATAAATATACGAATAAATATACGAATCAAATTGTAACACAAAAGACATACACAACACTATGTATATAATTTAGTCAGGTCCAAACAAGTCAAACCCTCATAGAACCTCAATCTATCCAGGAGAACTACATAGGGCCCATATTTTAGGAGTATAATCCAATTAGTTTGCATAGTCATCTTATAGGTCCATAATTCTAGAACAGTAACAAGGTGTGGGTATTTGTCGTATTTAATCATTTATATTTTCATAGTATAGTTTCATTGGTGATATTTGGACATGTTTCTAATGAATGTCTCTTAGATAGATTTGAATTTTTTATTTTCATAGATGTATACTTAGATCTATTTAATTACAATAAGTTTATTCCTTAATATAATTAGAGTTAGCTTATTAATTATTTTTAATAAAATCAAAATAAGGATAGATAAAAATGGATAATAAAATAACATACAAAATATATTCTTATATTCATAGAATTATACCATGTATTTTTCATTTTTGTTAAATATATTATCCTTTACTAGGGGAGAGGGACCATTTATTGGGTGGAGCCTAATTATTGTGATATAAATTATTATTATGGGACCTAAATCTTGTGCATAAGTTTACCAAACATTATTTAATATTTTACAAAAGTTATAAATATATTCACCAAAATTTATTAGTGATGTGATGTACATGTCAATTTAAGGTAAAATTTGTCATTGATGTGTTAATTTATATACTATAATTAATGTCTACTTGTGTCCTCTTTGGGGTGCTTGGTTGTTAAACTAAAGAGCCTATATTTTTATAAACTAGAGTAAAATTTGTTAAATAAATATTTTACTATAAATTGATCTTAATGTTAAAATGTATGCCAAAAAGAATTTGATTATTTATTTGTTAAATTTATTTTTTAGATATAATAAATACCAAACTCCTTATATGGTTGTTGAAAATATATGTTGTATAGTTGACCTATAAATAATTCCTAATTATAATGGGTGTCAAACTCTATTTTATCTTACTTACATGGCAAGAAAAAAATAACCATAAAAAAAGGATGATATAATCACTAAAAATGATCAGAGTTTTTCACATGACTATTATATATTAAGGATAGCCTCATACTAGATGAAAAAATAATGCCATGAAGCCCATAAATTTACCAAAAATACCAAAGGCTTATGTTATATCTAAATTTGAATTAATATAGTGAATTTAATTCTAAATTAGATAAATGGAATATACTAGTACAAATTATTTTAAATATAATCCTAAACAAAAAAATGAAGATAAATAGCTGAAATAGATAAAGCAAAATGGAAACAAACATGGATAAACTATGAAAAAGAGAGACATGTTTAAAATTTTGTGTCGTCAGGTGATTGCACATGAAAAAAGAATGTAGAATAGAAAAAATACATAAAACTTAGAAAATTTATAGAAGATGATCTTGAGTGACCTCAAAGACAATAATGACCAGTATGATAAGAGTGACAAACATTATTAACCCTATTAGTATATTTTATCCTTTTGTATAAGTCTATATTTTATGGAATAGTCAGGGGTGACATTGGAAATTACATCTTAATGCATTGATTTGATCTTTAGAAAGTGTGAAAAGACTTGTATATGCTTTACTGAAGGTGAAAACCCTAGCTTTCTATGACAAGGAAACAAGTGAATCTGTAGGAGTAAAAAGGGGTTATCATTAGTATTTATCCTAGACCTCAACATCCCACTATTCTAAGTGTTGCCTATATACCAATAATCAGAAGATGGATCAAAAATCCATGTGGTTCTCCAACCTAAGTGATTTATGCAATTATGCTCCTTTAACGATATGAATACATATATAATTGGATTGAATAATTAATCATACTTGGCTTGGGCTGTCTAAACTAAATTTAGACTTGGCTCATGACTGCTTGAGGTACTTGGAAACTAATTTGGGAAGAATAGGGACCTTTTATTCATTGTGCACTTGTGTAAATAAGATCCTATAATAGAGTGGATAAGCCTACCAAGATGTGTGAAATAAATCAATTAAATATTATTTTATAGTGGTTCAAGAGGGAAAAAGACCCATCAAAAAGTTTAATAATCTTAAGGCCAACCCTAAGGATATTTTAATTTTTGAAATTTGACTAGCTGTGTGGAAGGACAATATCGATAGATATAGATGAGAATGATAGGAATTCTTGTCCTATTGGGCATTCTTGTCCCTTTAGGAAAGGTATTGAGTTTTGGGTCTAAGTTAATGCATACAAATGCATAGAGTTTTTTCAAGAATAATATTACTATTGTAGGTAACAATAGATAGTATTATAGGGAAATAATATCTTTTATTATGTGTATGATTACTTATATTGGTGAAAAGGTTTCAATTAAGTGCACATGTCAGTTAATATTGAAAATGGAAAAAATAGGCATGATCAAGTATTTGTGACCAAATTTAGATTACTATAACCCCTCACTTTAGTCTATAAATGGAATTAATAGATTAACTTAAAGCCATAGATTAGTGTATAAGATGCACTTTATTTTTGAGATGCATACTTCAATTTTGAAAGACACTATATAGTTTGAAAAACCCTAAAAACATATGAAATAGTTATTTTGTTCCTTCAAAAACTTGAACTTAAACATTTGAAACTTTAATTGAACTTTGACACTTTTGTAATTTGAAAAAAATATTCTTGCATTTGAGTAATTTGAAAAATCAAATGAGAATATAGAATTAATACACCTAAATGTGTGATAACCATGCTAATTTTTATGAATTTTCTTGGGCATGATGCTTATATGAAGCATTAGAGAAATGGTGCCTCCCATGAAGCACTTGGATAAGATGGTTCATTTTTCAAACAATTGGAAAAAATTGGTGGTGATCAAAACCAAACTTGTATTTGATATTTTGAAGTGAAAGTGTTGCTCATTGAAGAATGTTGAAAATTGATTGTGTCTATTGATTTTATAACCCAAATATGTAATGGGTTGAATTCCTGACAAATTCACACAAATAATGCCAAAGTGTTCAATGAATCTAAGTCATGCACTATACAACTAAATGGAATCAATTACTGTAGATGGATTATAGATTCAATTAAAAAATCATGCTACATATTGGTATTTGAAAACATGATCACAAGAGAATGGGGCATGGTTAATTTTAAGAAGCCCTACTAGATAACCTATTAGAAATATTTGGTGAATCTAGGGAAAATTTGAATCATAGTTATGGTGAATTCTCTATGGGTGATGGTGAATCTATGATGATTTTGAATGATAAAAAATAAAAAATTCCCAATTTTTTTTACAACCATGTAGCTACACCAAATGGTAGACATCAAATGAAACCACCAAAGGGTTACACTGAACATAAATGAACCGAACAGTTACACTAGATAGATCCATCAAATGGCTATGCTAAATGGATGTGTTAGACATCTATGTCAAATGGATATGCTATATGGCTACATAGAATGGATCTACATAATGGTTAAAATGAATGGCAAGACCCAGATGGCTATGCCAAACATCAAGCTAATTTTACTATATTGAATAGTAAAATTAGGTCAAGCTACCAAGTAACCAGTATAACTAGTTTATTATTTGGTTGCTTGATTACCTCCTTAATCCTATAAATACACCCTCATCCCTCATTTTAAACATTGTTCATATTAGATTTCTCATCCCCATTAGCCCCACCCACAACAATTATCCATGGTAAGCAAATATGTTTTTAAGAACTCACCAAGCCCATACATTTTGAAGATCATATAGTATCTAGATGCATACATAGTACTTTGAATAGATTTAAAAATGCATATTTGACTTCCTATTATATATTTTCCTAGCTATATCATAGATAAATAGGAAGATCACATTGTTTAAGGAGATCTTTTTGAATATGAAGATAAATCAAATTTATAAGGGGTTTATAAGGATGATTTAGATTCCATGTGTCAAGAGTTAACAAAAATAATAGTGCTTCTTCTGCAAGTATTGTCATTATTTTAGATAAGCTGATATAAAACATATTAAATCAAGAACTGGTGAAGCTACTTCTAGTAACCAATTCCATGGATCCATCAGATAACACCAAAATTCATCTAGAATGAAATGAAGTAGCCAAAAAAATGGTTGATAATGTCTATTGTGAAGATGTGTAGCATGATTTAGATGACAGGGATAATGAACAACAAGAGATGGCAATTGAACATGTAAAAATTCATCCACATTTTCTAAAAGTCATTTAGATTGATGAATATACTATAAGGATGAGATACTGATAAGTAAATAAAAAACATGAAACCCTTTGTGACATAAAGATTAAACTATTACATGGAATTTAGGATAAATGATCACCATATAGAGAGCCAAACAAAGATGAGTAATTCATAGAGACTCTCAGTACATGGTAATATTTAGTCAATGGATATTTACATTGATGCATCAATAATCACAAGTGACCTTGGGAGATCATTTCTTATAAGAAATTGATCTCATCCTCAAAAATTTAATATCAAATTAGCTAGTGTTGTGGCAAGCCTCAATTAAATAAATCCATTGCAGACTATATTTATGATGTATAGATTGAAATTGAAGTTTCAATATGCTGCAAGTTTAGGGAATGTAAGATACACTATGTTACAGCTTGTAAGTTTAGGGTTTGCTTCATTTCAACCCTTGATAGTGAGAATTGAGGATTTTAGTATCTTTCATTCCATAAAATTACAACATATTAAACCTTTAGTTACAATCTACATATTACAGATATAGTTTGCAATGGATTTGTTGACTTGAGGCTTACCAACACTAGTGCATTTGGTATTAAATTTATGAGGATGAGATTGATTTCATATAAAAATTTCTCTCCCAAGATGATTTGTGATGATTTATGCATCAATAAAAATATTTATTGATTGAATATTACCATGTACTAAGAGTTCTCTCTGAATTCCTCATCTTGGTTTGGTTCTCTACATGGTGGTCGCTAATATTGAATTTCATGTAATAGTTCAATCTTTATGTCACCAAAGGTTTCATATTTTTTATTGAATGATAATTGTTCTATCCTTTTAGTATATTCATCAATTTGAATAACCTTTAGCAAATATGGATGACTTTTGACATGTTCAATTGCCATTTCTTATTGTTTGTTATCCCTATCATCTAAATCACACCCCATATCTTCACAATATATAATTTCAACCATTTTTTTCACTAAATCATATGATTTTGGATGAATTACAGTATTATCAAAAGGATCCATGACATGGTTACTCGAGGTATCTAGATCAATTCTTCATTTAATATTTTTCTTATCAGCTTGTATGAAACAAAGGTAATACTTGTAGAACAAGCATTGTCATATTTGTTAACTCTTGATAAATAGAATTTTAATTCTCCTTGTAAACCTCTTGTAAATTTTATTTCTTTTCATATTCATAAATATCTCCTTTAACATGTGAAATTCCTATTTCTATAAGATAGGTAGGCAAATGTAAAGGTACACATGAAATGTTTTGTTTGATATGCATAATACTATTAAAAGTCAATTCAATATCCTTCAATAGGTGAGGTGCATTTAATGTTTTTATTATTTTCAATGTTTCAACCTTGGCTTCCTTATTTTTTTCACCTTAGTACTAGTAGGGTTTGGGAATTCAATCCTTCATTTTTTTATTTTCCTTTCTTCTGCCCATGCCTTTAACTCCTTTGAATGTTCTTGCAGTTTCATTTGACACTATCATTATGTCTACCGTTAATAAATTTAATTTTACACTATCATAGGTATTATTGTTTTTTAGTATCATTCAACTCCTCTGATCAACACTATTGGTGTTCACTATTTTGTATCACCATCTAGTTCCTCAGTTTGAGTTTGTTTGGTTGCCTTGTTTGATATCGGGGGAAAAGGGTGGTTGTACTATATATATGTGGTAAATTGAAGGGTAATATAAGTTATTAATTTAAATGGTTGGATATTCAACCCAAAAAATAATTTATATTCCTAAATTTTTGGTGATCTAGACCCATTGTTGAACCTAAAAAATTGCCAAACACTAAATTTGAAAATTGGAATATTCATGAATTAACAAACATTAACTACTAAAATTTACCATGGAATGGGGTACACCCATTCTCCTACCATGTCCATGAAAATAGAGAGCATGAAATATACCTGCTATTATTACCCCACTATAACTATAGAATTTGAAACTATATGTGAATGTTCATTGTAACTTTGAAGCTCTATGAATTTGATCCTTGAAACTAAAATAGGAGTGTATATGTAATGGAATATGGCCCCAAAATATGTACCAATAACTAAATTTACAACATGAAACTTTGAAAATTTGGTTGTGCCCATAACTAAATTTTACTCTTTTTAAAAATAGAATATCGCATGTATGATATCAAGATGTTATCAATAAAAATTATAGCATATAGACAAGTGTTAGGATAGTAATATTTTAATTTTTCATACAACTTAAGAGATAAGGCTTATAAAATGTATCATTTCAGCTCATTGAATAAGTCTATTGGTATGTTATGAATGCATGATATGGATCATGACACTTATTAAAATCATTAATCTCAATAAGTACAAAAAAATACAAATGAAGGGAAATTTACATAGATGGGCCAAGGACAAGGAGCAAGGACATGTTAAAATGTCTTAAAAAACACACATAGACATGAATAATGTCACAAACAAGGGAGATGTTCAAATGTCACAGACACATAGGGACAAAGGACAAAGTAAGGATATGTTTAAATGTCACACACCACAAATAAGGCCAAGGGATAAAATAAAGACAAGTTCAAATGTCACACATGACCCACAAGATCTCATAGAGTTGTAACAAGAAAATAATCTCACCTAATGGCCAAGTTATAACATAATAGAAAATCAAAATTATAATCTACTATGTATAATTAAACAACATCAAAGTAACATAGAATTAGCAATAATAGTCTAAGATATGCATATGTCATATAATCATATCCTATCAAGTAACATGCTCTTGTACACTATATAAGATGAAAGATCAATAATATAGGGGTTATAAAAGGATAACACCTAGATACTATCACTTGTGAGTAATATGCCCCTAGCTTAGCAAGGCTAATGGGCAAAGGAGAGTCCAACATATTAATATATGAAAATGATTGATACTGATGAAACACATGTGTGGTATAGAAAGAATATACTATCTAATAAACATGACATAAATAACATATTGTAAATATGTAAACTAGATTACTAATCATGCTCAAGTTTTAATTTTATATTTTTAAAAAATATTGGACTGGTTTTGCATTTTTTGAGAATATATTATTTTTTTGCATTTTCAAAATATAAAAATTAGAAAAAAAAAAGATATGAAATAAAGGTGTTGAAAATATAAGAAAGGAGATGAATATGGAAAATTCACAACAAGTGTCAATGGAAGATATACACTTGAAAGGATTTGAATGTCTCAATGGAAGGAATCCCCCTGCCCCCCTTTATGGAATATTAATTGGAAATATTATATATATGTTCAAGGTTGAGAAATTAATGCAAGGTCTAATATTAAATATAAATACTGATTACCATACCCCAATCTCTAATATCATATAACTAATGGCCTACAAGGATACCCCTACCTTTCATGTCGGGTTGGCCTAGTCTTGAATCAATTACTACCATATCAGGGAAAAAATCATACTAATATATATATATATATAGATATATATATATATATATATATATATATATATATATATATATATATATATATATATATATATGAAATTAATGCAAGGTCTAATATTAAATATAAATACTGATTACCATACCCCAATCTCTAATATCATATAACTAATGGCCTACAAGGATACCCCTACCTTTCATGTCGGGTTGGCCTAGTCTTGAATCAATTACTACCATATCAGGGAAAAAATCATACTAATATATATATATATAGATATATATATATATATATATATATGAAATTAATGCAAGGTCTAATATTAAATATAAATACTGATTACCATACCCCAATCTCTAATATCATATAACTAATGGCCTACAAGGATACCCCTACCTTTCATGTCGGGTTGGCCTAGTCTTGAATCAATTACTACCATATCAGGGAAAAAATCATACTAATATATATATATATATATATATATATATATATATATATATATATATATATATATATATATATATATATAGGTGATCACCACTCGTATATATTTCCTATCTCTAAACCTTATCCTATCCTATCCATTTATGGGGTGTGTTGAGCTAATCCATTCATATAATTGGTGATGGGGAAACCTTGACTATATATGTGAAGGGCACCTCCTCTTCTTTAAATTGGATAATTCACTACTTAAGCTTGTCTTAACATTCTATATTCATATAATAATATCTATAAGTAGGGGAATAGAATCAGGGCTAGGACTAGGACTATATGCTTGAGAAGCTAAGGGATTAACCCATATAGAGAAGGGGTCTATATATATCCATAACCTCAATTGATTTTACATGGAAAAAAGGAAATTGTATATAGATACTACATGAATAATCTATAAATTGACATAATTAGATCCCTATGCTTAAAAAATTTAGGTTTTGAGAAAAAACATTATAGAGGATATGATCAACCAACTAGGAAAGTAGAAGATGTTTTTTTACAGTTCTACTCACTTTTACTTATAGGAGAAATGCTAAAATTCTTGAAAAACTATGTATAAAGATATATTAATGTAGTTGTTTAATGTGATTGAACATTATTTTGAGACTATCTAGACCTTGAATTGGAAAAATAAGGGATATTAGGTGAACAAGTCACTTAAATCCAAAGGTATATAAAATTGATCGCAAAGAAAAATATATAGAATAATAAGATTGAATAGTTAGAAACTATGTACAATCAAGTTTTTATGTTTTTGAAAATGTTACAATGTATTTTTTGCATCCAATAATTCCATCAAGATAATAATTATTGAAATTATTAATGAGTGGTAAACATCTTACAATTGTCGAGTGAAAAGTATTGAGAGTGCTAATATAAGAATCAAAACATATATCCTTTTTAGTGATAAAGCTATCAAAACGACTATTCATATGATCTTGAGTAAGAATCATGGATTTAGGAGTTGTAAGAGTACATGAAGTTTCATGAGATGATGTATAATATTATTTCAATTGTTGGAAGTCTTGATATAGATTCTTAGGAGATGTTTCAAGTGCGTGATATTGTTACAAAGTAGATACCTTTTTTAATATAAACTTGTTTTTTCTTTTATTACACTTGACTATTTTTCATCTATTTATTAGGAATATTTTTCTTAGATTTAAAAATCATTCTTCACTTATTATTATATGCATAATTAAACTATGGTGGTGGATGGGCAAGTGGAGGTATCATGGAATTTAAAGGATGTTCTTAATTTATCCCAAAAATAATTAGTTGATTGTAATAAATATATTTCAATCATTTATAAACAATAGAAGGTACATAATGAGTTTTTTACAACCATGAGACCTTTAATATCATATAAAAATCTAAATTTTGTGGTACAAAAAAAATTAAGTGGATAGGATAATAGACCTACTTGAAGAAGTAACATAGTATGTCCAAAAGTGTCTTGTTGCTTATCATTGAAAGACTTCAAAATTTAGTAGTTTCATGTATATCATTTTTTGTGTAGCCTAATAAATGAATCAATGTAATTTTACATGAATTTTTTCTTAATACATTATCAATGAGAAAAATATGAATTGGTTGTTGATCAACATGAGTCATTAGACACAAATCATGAAAATTAAATTAATCAACTATTTCACTATCAGCAAAATTAATCATAGAGCATGATGTAACATTCTGGGTAATTATACCAATATTACCATCCAAAGGGTGTTCATATGATGCATGAGGTGGATACACATTGTAAGTATGATGCACATTTGGAGTATCCTTTTTAGTATCATGTTTATGAAATGAATCACTAAAAATATTGAGCTTAGAATTTTCATTTGCTTGAGGCTTTGTTTCCTCTATAGGGGTATATACCTCAATGAAAAAATCATCAATAAAATCTTGAATGATATGCCTGAGTTTATAAAACTTTTTTTTATAATGACCATTGCATTGATCCAAAATATCCATTTTTATCAAAATATTGTATTTGTTTCTTTTTCATGTCAAATTCATATGGAGGAGGTAAACTCACTAAGTCAAATCCAATAAGTGTTTGTAGCGATTTTAGAAGGTGGTTGAAGTAATATAGAAAATTGCCTTCATGGTTGATTTGACAAAACAAATTTATTAACAGGTTGATAAATAACATTGACTTGTATCTTTGATTTTGATTTAGTATCTTGTGTCTTGGCTTTGTAAGATGATTTTGTTTAATATTTGTTTGTAGCCATAGTAGGTGCATATGTGTACTTATTCCTTTTGGAAGTCAAAAATTTGACCTCTCTATCTCTTATGGTATGGCAAAGCTCTTCAAATGATTTAAACTTCTTAAGAAGTATTGAATCATGTAAGGATGTAATAACAATTTGTTTGAATATGTATTGTAATTTATTATTTTCTATAGAATTGTAATGAAACACATATTGATTAATAGGTTAATTGGTTCCTTATTTTAACTAAGTAATTTGTACATACAAAATGTTCTCAACAATGTTGATAACAAAGTGCTTGATAAATAAAATTTCTAAAAGATTGAATGATTTCATAGATTGAGTATGTAAATCATAAAAACAATGTAAAACATAGTCTTTTATGCTCCTTGGAAAGAGTTTAGTTAGTAATTTATCTTTAAATTAATAATCTAAATGTGTTGTATGAAAATATATTAGATGTTATTTATAATCTCTTTTATCCTCATATAAAGGAAACTTGGGAGCTACAAATATGATAGGTAAAAGATAAGATGAAAAATCATGTGATAAAGTTATGAATTAAAGCAATGGAATCTAATGATTTACTAGCATGTGATAAGATGCAAAAGGTTTGTGTTTTGATTGTGATATAAAATGGAAAAAAAGACATTGATGTGTTGAAAATAAGTTGTTCTATATTGAAAGTGCCAATGAGGATGATGAAGTCTCAGGTGTAGGTTTGGATGAAATTGAGGATGAATCTGAAGATTATCAACATACTATTTATTGTCCTACACTTTTTCGGTATTAATACACCTAAAATTATTAAGGTGATGGGTTTCCCAAAGAAATAAAAGGTGATTATACTTATTTACTTTAGGAATACACTCAAATTCATGAACATTAAGTTGGATACACATTTTAACTATTTCATTTACCTAGCTCCATATTTCAAGTAATGATTGTAGATTATAGTACCATCAATTATTATAGAAAATGCCATCATATTAAATTTGCTATGGGAGACTGCCTATTATATTCTCCTATGTTTTCTATTCCTATGGGAAGGGATGACATTATTCTAGGAATGTAATGGATTACCACTTTGGGCACTCTTGAGAAGAAGTTTCAAGAACTATTCATGCGCTTCCATTCATAAGGCACAAAATTTGAGATATGTGGGTTATGAGATAAATATCCATAACTGGTTAGTTCCCATAATATGATGAATATTACTAGAAAAGGTGCTGAAATATTTGTGGTCCACTTGTTTTCCATAAAATTTCAACCATCCAAGAATTCTACCCATCTTGATTTACAAATGGTGATGGATGACCATTCGATTTTTTTGGTGACATGCCAAGAGGATTTCCACCAATCTAAACACATGATCATTCCATTATAATACTTCCCATAGGTACACCACCCAACATCAGATCCTACAGGTATCCCTATTCTTAGAAGAGTGAAATTGAGAAGATGGTACATTAGAAGTGGGAGGCAGGAATGATTCAACATAGCCAAAAAAATATTCCTCCCCAATGGTCATAGTGCATAATAAGGATTAGACTTGGAATATATTCCCAAATGATAGAGAATTCAACAATTACACCATCAAAGATAAGATTATTATTCCATTAGTTGATGATTTTTTAGATGAATTACATGGTGTGGTTTATTTTACCAAGTTATATTTTCACTCTGGGTATCATCAGGTTCAAAATCAAGAAGAGGACATACCTAAAATAACTTTTAGAACTCATAATTTAGGCCATTATTAGTTTATGGTCATGCCTTTTGGCCTCATAAATGCACCATCTACATTTCTGAGTTTTATGAATAATATTTTCAAGCAATTTTTGAGAAATTTTGTGTTGGATTTTTATGACGTCCTCATTTATGAAAAAAATTGGGAAGACAATTTTAAGCATGTGAAACATGTACTCTTTGTTCTAGAACAACATAAAATTTATTCAAAACCTTCTAAATGTGATTTTGACAACCGATAGGTACAGTACTTGGGTCTTATTATTTCTCATGAAGGAGTTAAAGTTTATCCTAAAAATATCCAAGCGAAGATGGAGTGGAAGGTTCCAAAAATACTTAGGAACCTTTGGGAATTTTTGGGGTTAATTAGTTAATATCATAGGTTTGTAAAAACATATGATAGCATCACTGCCCTAGTCACATATCTATAAAATAAATACTCCTTCTAGTGGACTAATACAACTACCAAGGTATTTAAGAAGTTGAAAATGGCTATGTACACCATTCCAGTTTTGGTCACTCCTAGTTTTGCTAAAAATTTTATTCTAGAATGTGATGTATTAGGATATGGAATGTTATACTCATGCAAGAAGTCAGACCAATTGCATTTGAGAGTTGTCAACTAAAGGGAAAAAATAGGATCAAGCTAATCTATGATAAAGAAATGATGGCTATTTTTCATGCAATGAAGAAATGGAGACCATATCTAATGGGTCATCACTTTTAGGTAAATAATGATCATGATAACCTCAAAATAATTTAAAACAATGATTTTCTTTTGAATAAAAACAAAAATAAGTGACTAAAATATTAGTTTATGATTTTGGAATAGCATATTAGAAAGGAAAAGAGAATGTGGTGGCAGGGGAACTATCCTGGAAGGATGAATCGGTTGAGACATTATTATGTGAAATGACTATTTTATAATCATATTGGCTAGAGGAAGTAAGATTAGAATGGGAAAATGATAGTGATACCCATGTTTTGATTCAAAATCTTCAACAAGGTTCTGGGGGATTCGAAAAATTTACATGGAAGGGAATGCATTATGGTATAAAGATATATTATAAATTTGTAAGAATTCTCTCCTCAAACATAAAATATTTCATGAACTTCATGCATCTCCACTAGGAGGTCACTTAATATTTTTGAAAACATATCATAGAATAAAAAATAATTCTTTTGCGAAGGATACAATGGGGATGTTTAGAAATAAGTGATTGAATTCATGATATATAAAAAGAAAAGGTGAAACCATTAAGATCCTAAGTCTTTTGTAAACATTATCCATCCCTAGTCAACATTGGGAGGAGGTTTCCATGTATTTTGTTACTGAGTTACCATAGTTTGAGGATCAAAATGTTATTATGGTAGTTGTGGATTAACTCACCAAGTATGCTCATTTTTGTTCCTTATCACAACCATTTCATGTCAATATAGTAGCTTCTACTTTCTGTAACATAATTTAAAAATTGCATGGTACTCCAAAGATCATTATAAGTGAATGAGATCCATATTTACTAGTCATTTTTGGAATGAATTATTTGCATGTTTGGGCACCGATTTGGCTCATAGCTCATCCTATCATCCTAAATATGATGGGAAAATAGAAGTAGTCAACAAATGACTAGAAATATATATTCATTGTTTTGTTTTTGACAAACTAGATAAATGGGTTTATTGGCTATCACTTGTCGAATAGTGTTATAAGACTTGTTTTCACACTTATTCTAAAATGTCTCCCTTTGTGACATTTTATGTGTATCACACCCCATCCATCACTTCAACCTTAATGGTATATCCCAAGGTTAGAGATATTAAGGAACACATTCACCATTAATAGGTGGTACTAGTTAGTTTAAAAGATAATTTAGCAATGACACAACATAGAATGAAGTGGCAAGTGGATCAACACCATAGTGAGAAATTTTTTGACATAGGTGATTGGGTATTTATGTGTTTATAGATATATAACTAGATGTCTCTAAAGAAACAAAAATTATAAAACATTTTCCTCTAAGTATTATGAACCTTATTAGATCTTGTAGAAAATTGGTAGTGTAGTCTACAAGGTAAAATCTCCCCTATTCACTTGTATACATCTGGTATTCCACACATTTTTATTGAAGAAGGTAATTGGACACAAATTCTCCACTCAAATTGAGTTACTTGAATTGGATGAATAGGATTAGATCATTCAAAATCCTGAAGAGATCCTTCAAATATTCGTTAATCAATGATAGAAAAAAGTTAATTAAGGAGTATTTAATTAAATAGAAGAATTTACATTATGAGTATGCAACATGGGAGGATTAAACGATCATGCATTAACATCCTAGTTTAAATAAACATTGAGGACAATGTTGTTCTGAAGGGGAGGGGCATGCTATACCCTTAACTTATAGTGCATCCAAGGATATGTGTAGGTGACTTATGGCTTACATAACTTTATATTATCTTATTACATTTCTCAATGTTCTTAGTACGTTCGTCCCATGGGATAACCATAGCTAAGAAGAGTATATATAGGAGGTAGTGGTTAATATTTAAGCATCATATTATGAATTATGCTCTTAGTGCATTGTTGTGGAGGTTTCTCCCTTGATGTGGCTTAGTTATATTTATCAAGCATTATACTCTTCTATAAATTATTGTGTGGATCTATTACATCTACTCTCATTTCTATGATATATTATTCTACTGTGTGAAGTTCTAAGTAAATTAATTACATTTACACACAATCAATTAGGACAAGTCTATGCTCAATTGACCCAAGTGCACTACAATATTTTCTTCTTATTACTGATTTTGATCCTAATCCTATATAGTCAACCCTTCTTCAAATTTTCACTATCATATAGCTATAACAATCAACACAAATCTATGTGCAAGACAAGTATATCTCTTCTAAGTATTTTCCAATTTTTTTATAGATTTTCTAAAGTCATAAAAGTTAATTAATTTATATATTAATAATTTTGATATTTATTATTTTAAACCTATAATTAACATGATACACTTGGGTAAGTACAAAAAGTTCAGGGACAAAGAGTGGCCTATTCATGGATATGATTTTCCTGAAGTTATAGAAATTTGAACTCATGTAGATAATTTAAGATATCTACACTCCAAATTTTAAAATGGTGTACGAACACGAAATGTAGAATTTCAAGTCTAGTTTCCAAAACACTATTTTAAAAAAAAAAATAGTCCAGTATAACTAGGTCAAACATCTAAAATTTGAAGAGGAACTCTTAATTTTTTCAAGAAACATAGTAGATAGATGGCCATGCCGTGAATCAATTTTTGAGTAGAATTTAATATTATTTGAAACCCTTTGGAGAAATTTAGATAATATATTCTAGTTTATCAACTATATTTTTTATATTTTTTCAATGAATACTATTTTTATCAATTTTGAAAGTAAATAGATCCTAGAAATTGAAAAAAAATGGATAGCTATCTGTGCAACATGCCTAACTACCTCAAAAAAAAAGATAAATCAATTGTTTTGAATGTGTGTATAATTAGGCCTAGTTTGTTACCATATAACTTTTTTTTCACTTTCATCAATGAAAGATAAATTGCATTAACATGTATAGGCATATGTTTGTGGCATGTAGTGGCCTAAAAAAGGTAGAGTTAGAAATCAACATAGTTTGAAACCTTAAATTAGTCCAAAAATTATAAAAATCATATTTTTGGAAAGAAGAGACCATGATCATCATGATGGTATTAAGTTTTTTAATTTTCACGTTAAAATTATTAGTGTATTTTTCAATCAAATTTGATTTTTTTTTTTTATCATACCTTTCAAAACTTGATTGTACATTGATAGTCCAAGCCTTTGGCTTGAGAATCCAAGCCATTCCTAAGCCAAAAGACATGAAAACTAAACTAAAATTCAAATACCATGATCATGTCAATGGTAGGATCATTATTAACATGATTGTGTTATTAAATATGTTAGCAACATGATCATGTTAATAACGTGATTGCATTATATAATCTCAACACCCTAAAACCAAAATAGGAGCCACTAGGTCTATTAGTCTTAAGATCAAATATTGGTTGACTAATATTGTTGTTTAAGACCTATTTTCTTGTCAAGAATTGATATAATTAAATGATAATTGGAGTTGTATTAACCTATAAATCAATTTATTGTTCCTTTGATCCTAATATGGTGTGCAATCAGGCTAATAGATTCAAAATTGACATTAGATGGACATTTTTCCTTGGATGGAGTTTGGTTGGCCCCAATTACATGTCAAACTAAAATAAATACTTGATTTTTTATAATATGGTGTGAAATTAGAGACCCAATTAAAATCATATGGATATAATTCCTTTCTCAGGGCTCATTTAACCTTGATTGTGTATTTGATTGAACTAAATATTCAATTAGTTTAATATGGTGTGCTATCAAAGCCATAATTGACATTATATTAAAGGAATTACTTTTATGGGGACCAGTTACTCTTAATTACATATTATATTGAAGAAAATACTCATTTGGTTAAATATGATGTGCAATTAGGGAAAAATATTCACAATGGACATTAGATGGACATAATTCCTTGCATAGGTTGAAAAATGCCTCGATTGATATTAGGTGGAATCAATTAATTACATATGAGTTGGTTGTCCCCAATTGTATATAGTATTGACAAAAATATCAATTGATTTAACATGGTGTAATTAGAGCCCAAATGACATTAGATGGATGTAATTCCTTGCTTTGGGATTGAGTGGCCCTAATCACATATCATATTGAACCTAAATACTCAATTGGTTCATTATGGTGTGCAATCAGGGATAATGGAACACAACCAAAATTATATGGACAAAATTACATTCATGGGGCTTAGTTAGTCCCATTATATAATAAGATAAAACCAAATACATGATTAACGAAATATAGTTTACAATCAGGGATAGCAAATTTGTAATTGACATTAGATGTATGCAATTACTTTCATGATCCTTGGTTGGCTATAGTTTCATATTAAACTAAACGAAATACTTGGTTGATTTAATATATTATGTTTTGGGACCAAAAAAGCCCCTTTTCGATAGTAGGAGGATGAAATTTCTTACACACAGCTTGTTTGGACTAAATTTCATATCATATTAAATCAAATATTCTTTCAGTTGAATTTGGTACACAATCAAAATCCCAATTGTTATTAGATGGATGTAATTCCTTATAGAGGGTTAAATTGGTCCTTATTTCATATAAAATTGAATCAAACACTCAATTATTCTAATAAGGTGAGCAATTAAGGCCCTAATTAAAATTATGTTGACATAATTCCTTGGGTAAACCTTGATTGGCCCCAATTATATATCATCTAGAACCAAATAATTAAATGGTTCAATATGGTATGAACTAGGGCCATGTAAGGCCCAATTTCCATTATATATGAGTGTTATTCCTTGCACATGGCTCCTTTGGACTGAATTGCATATCAAATTGAGAAAATACTTATTTTTTAATATAGTGAGCACTTGGATCCCAAATTGATATCATGTAGATGGAATTCCTTACATTGAGGCTCAATAAGCCCCTAAGATCAATTTAGACCCAATTAAAATCCTTTATATATAGTAATAATTAGGTTCATATGGATGAACTTAGTTAAATTTACATTACTCATTACCATAATTGACTTTGTAGGCTCAATCTATGATGATGTGGGGGATAATTGATCCCAAATTCACATTCTTTACTCACAGATTTATGTTCAAGGTGCTAAAATTTACCTCAATCACCATCATGATTGTACCTTATATAACCTAAATCATATATCTTAATCCCTAATCCCTAAATTTCATAATCCCTAAACTCTAAATCATAAATATAAACTATTTAAATATTAAACCATTTATTTTAGCCCAAATCAACATCATTCATACTAAGAATTAAGTTCATAGGGCTCAGTTTGGCCTAGATCACATGATTGATTTCCCCATTTGACTAATTCACTTAATCTGGATGATGACATCCATCTTATAATGACAACCTAGAAATATATTTTATAGTCATAAATGGGTCCAAGTGATTTAAATTATTCTTAATTATCTTTACAATTGACCCTGTGTACCCTAAACCATATATACATTAAAACCTAAGCCATAAACCATAAAGCCTAAAAACAATACCCTAAATTGTAAACCATAAACTTTCCCTATTTACCAATTTCAATTTAGTCCTAACTAACATCCTTTATAGTAATAATTAGGTTTGAACATGGCATAAAGAGATTAGACATTAATATATAGGTCTTTAAACCTAAAACCTATGCCCTAATCCCTAATACCTAAAACATAAATTGTATTCCCTATGCCCTAATGCCCACTACATGCCAAAAACATACATGCATAAAGATATAATTTATTTTATCATGAGATTTCATAAAATGAACTTTTTAAACCTATGAAAAAAACATAACCTTTGGAGTACTAATCTAGATGTGCATCTGAAGTAAATTGGGGTTATTTCATGCCCCTTCAACCTAATTAACCAAATAAGAGGAGCTAGTTGATTCTTTTAATTAAGGAGGCATTTTATGAAAATTTTAATCCCTTGAATAACAATATATGATTTGGGGCAAAGTCAACATATTGATATTCTATCATGAATTGATCCAATTAGTTAATTTTTTTGATTCCCTACATGATTTGGGTAAAATTGAGCCCCTGAACCAAATCTATAGATCAATCTATTCCATAACATGTATGAAACATGTACATGGCATAGTTGATCCTAATCTTATAAAAATGCAAACATGAAGGTAATCAAGTCATAAATAGGTGAACAAGTAGTTCAAATGTTTCTCACTTACCTTAGTAATTGGACCCTATATCCAATATCTTGAACCCTAAATGTTATACCTTTTAACTTTAACCCTAAACCCTATACCATTTACATTAAACCCTAATCCATAAAATCTACACCCAAAAACTTTTAAATTATAGACCATAAACCCTAAAATAATAAATTTATCCCCAATTAACATCCTTTATATATAATAAAAAAATTAGGTCTACAGGGATGAACTTGGTCAAAATTGCATCAATCATTAAACCATAATTGAATTAATTGGCTCAATATATGATGTTGTGGGGGATAATTTAACTCAAAATCACATTCTTTACTCATAGATATAAATTCAAAGAGCTCAAATTTTCCCCAATTGCCTTCATGATTGTACCTTATGTACCTTAAAACCTATACCCTAATCCTTAAAGTTCCTAATACTTAAACTCTGAACCATAAATATAAACTCTTTAAACTTTGAACAAATCATTTTATCCCAAACTAACATAATCTAGCCTAAGAATTAAGTTCATAGAGTTCAGTTTGGCCTAAATCACATGACTAATTGCCCAATTTGACTAATTCATTCAATCTACACGATGACATCTAGGGTATAATGACAACCCCAAACACATATTATAGTCACAAATGGGTTCAAGTGATTCAAATTATCCTCAATTATATTTTTGATTGACCCTATGTACCTTAAAACATATATAAATTAAAACCTAAGCCCTAAACCATAAACCATAAACAATATACCCTAAATTGTGAACCATAAGCTTTCCTTATTTACCCATTGATTTATTCCCAATTAACATCCTTTTTAGTAAGAACTAGGTTCACATGGCATAGAATGATTAGAAAAATTATATATAAGTTCATAAATCTAAACCCCATTCCCTAATCCCTAATCCCTAAAACATAAATTATAATCCCTATTCCCTAATGCCCACTACATGTTGTAAACATACATGCCTTATGATATAATTGATTTTATCATGGGATGCCATAAAATGCAATTTTTAAACCTATGGCCAAAACTTAGCCTTTTGAGTACCAATGTATCTGTGCATCTGAAGTAAATTGGGTTATTTTTGAGCCCCTTCAACCTAATTGCATGATTATAAAATTTTATTTGGGGGTTGATCAACACTAATTTGTCCCAATCACCATCATGATTGTAACTTATATACCCTAAGCCCCAATTCTTTAAGTTCATAATCACTAAACTCTAAATCATAAATATAAACTCTTTAAACATTGAACCATTCATTTTATCCCAATTTAACATCATTTAGACTAAGAATTATCTTTGAAATTAACCATATATGCCCTAAACCTAAGACTTAAACACTATACCCTAAAATGTAAACCAAAAAAATTCCCTAATTACTAATCGATTTAGTTCCAATCAACATCATCTGTAGTAAAAACTAGGTTCACACATGTCATAGAGTGATTAGACCTTATATACACCCTTAAACCCAAACCCTACATACCCTAATCCTTAATCCCTAATCCTTAATCCACAATAGATAGACCCTATGCACTAATACCTTAATCACTAATCCATAATCCCTTATCTATATTAAGTATAACACAATCACATTATTATTAATATAGGTAACACATAGTTCTCATTGCTAATTATTAACCTAAAATCTTATATTAACAATAACACGATCACGATATTAGATAATGTGATCATGTTATTTTCAATATAAGCTTATCAATGCCTTAGATGGAGTAGAACCTTATACAACACATAACATGATGGCATTATATAACATGATCGCATTATGATTATTTTAGACTAAGCTTGCTTCTCAATGACCATTTTTAACCTAAATCAATAATTCTATCCCCACAAATATTATCTATATACTTCTATGAGATCTATGGTAATTATGTACTTGATTCCACCCTTAAAAAGTTGTCACTTGTCCCTTATGATGGGTGATGGATCACATTTGAAGAGGAAGAGGAAGATGTTAAAGAAAAAAACACCAAAGGAACTAGAAGATTTGAGATAGAAACATAAGATACAAATTTAAAAATTTCATGGTAGATGAGGTACAAACCCTAATCTTGATGAACAAAATGACATAGATAATGAGCTAATTGACAATAATGAATTAAACAATGATGAAATTAGCCATAATTAATTGAATAATATTGAAATTTACCATAATTAAATGAATAATAATGAAATTGAAATAATGAATTAGTTAATGTTGGAAGTTCACATTCAAGGTTCCAAGTTTTTTATTTTGTTGATGATGAGTCTATGTATGATGCTTCAGCTCCCAAGAATGAATAAATTTTGATAGAAATAAATAATGATGACATTAACCATCAAGAAAATTTCATGTAAACATATAATGAATAAATTAACAATGAAAAAAATGTCATCCCACCTCTAAATAATGAAAGTAATAATGATTTTGAAACACCTTCTCAATAAATTCCACCATTACCAACACCTCCAAGAATTGTGCATAGAAAAGACAAGTACTCAATTGAAGTCGATGAAATTATTTTAGAACCAATGCATAACAAAATGTCCAATCACCATTTAGGAAGACTGGATCAACAAATCTATGATACTTTTTTTCATAATTTGGAGTATGATAGTCAAATATGTTAATTATTTATTTATTTGATAAAATTGATTAAGACGAGACCTATAATGTACACAATAAGATTAAGAATATCTAACATGGATTATGAAAAAAATAAAATTATTGAAAATTAGTATGATGCATATCATACTATAGTACCAAAATGATGCATCAAAGATTGTAATGTTGCCTAGTGTATACGTATAACTTGCTCAATAAGTGACAAAATAGGGAAAAAGTGAATGGTTTAAAAATAAGCAAAACACTTAATATAAATAGAAAAATAATAATTAAAGAAATTGAAATATGTGAAAGATTTAATGAACCTAGTACCAATGAACTCTGGGCATTCTCTAGTAGACTTCCACGAAATGAAAAGTCTATAATCGATTCTCTCAAAGAGTTACTTGCTCAATTTTGGAAAGATAATACAGGAGTTTCACCCAATAAAAGAGATGTTGTGAAAATAAGAGTTGGTTATCATAACCATGAACCATATCCAAAAAAATTATTGGATATGACTCAAACAAAATTATACTCTAAATTTTTTTAAAAACATCCACAAATTTATATTTGTTAAAGATATTTTGAGATGGAAAAACCTTTTTATGTTAAAATAAATCACACACACACACCACTTGTTGTAGGCAACATGTTGAATTCTCAATGCACTATGATGTTTTTCATCATATTCATTGTATTTTGCATACTAATTTTATTTTATAAGAGTGTGGCATTGAATTACAACCAAAATAAGCTAGGGAATTTATTATAGATATCTTTTGTAAAAGACCAGATGAACAATTATTTTACAATAAATGATGTTTAAATATAAATTGTAGCATTTGTGGTGGATTTGAAAAAATTAAAAAATGTATCCGTGAGGAGATTACAAGTGAAATTTGACAGGAATCAGTTGGTTTAAGCAAATATAAATTAGTGACTTATCAAGTAAAAGATGGTAAAGAATCTAAAAGGTGTGAGATTGTTATAAAAATGATACATGTTTCCTAATTTTTGGTCAAATTTAGGGAGAAGATTATTTATGAGTATGCAAGGTACACACATAGGGATAGATGGTTGGATGACATTTCAAGATAAGCAAGGATACATTACCACTTGGTTCAATTATTTTAGTAGTTAATTTTGTTAGAAAATAGACATTCAAACCTCAAATAGAAGTTCAATAGGAGTATTACAACTCATCACAAGTTTCCATGTTCGTGCATATAACATTCATACATACACCTAATAGTACAGTGAAACAATGGAAAATATTAAGGGAGTATCATTTCTATATCAATGATAATAGATCAAATTTTTAAAAGTATGTGTAAGGTTGTTTTCAAAAGTTCTATATACAGTTAGGTCAGAGGAACATTACTTTCAATCAACATTACATTTGGTCAAACAATTGCATGAATGTTTTATTGGTTGAGCATGATGCACATTACAACTGGTGTAGAACACATTTGGAGTTTCACCAAGGTTTACCATATAAAAGGGGAGCTTGGCGATGCTAGATCATGTTTAAAAAGAGCTATTGTAAGGGAGGATCTGAAATTTGAAGAAGGCATTCATTTGATAGATGTAAAGACTATGATTGAATTATGTAATGAGAACATGTGTCATGGTGCTCAACCAAATTCTACTATTCGTAGAAATTTTTGTTTAATGGAGGAAGAACACTTGGAAAAGTATGAGGATTGCTTGATTCTAAAGAGTTTAAGTTACCTCCACTCATTTCATAAATCCAATGTAAGTTCTTATATTATTCATACAAGACACTTGGCATGTTTTTATTCTACATGCATGGACTCTATTTGGAATGAGTGCGAGTCACAAGAGTGGGTGGATGATTGAAGTTTCAAACCTCTAATTAGAATTAACACATATCAAGTTCTAAAAACATTTCAACTTATAAATATGACATCATCATATGTTTTTGATGATGTATTTGATCTAGTGCAGCCAAGTTGAATATTTTTCATTATATACAATTTATTCTCATTATATACCTTCATATTATAGCGAAAAATGTTTTTTGTGATACAAGGCATGCTTTTGCCATTATTGTAGATGAGAATAACAAAGAAGGCACTGATTACTACTTGTGTTTGTTTGTAGATTAAAATAAAAAATTACTTCCCCAGTTATAAATGGAAAAAACATTGACTATCCCACTGGGTTAGTGGTAGGCACTGAAACTTGGTTTTAAAGATATCCTATAAAATAATTAGATTAATGTTTGTTTGAAGAGTTTGAAATTCATATAAAGATACTACACTATTCAATTTTGATTCTTTCAATGAATATTCAATCATAATAATATCATGGGAGGCTATTAAACAAGACTCTATGAAAAGTTCAAGAGTTAGACCATGAAGCTATTCTTGATACTATCAAGGTTATAGTAGATCCTAGTGGTTTTTTGGATTGAAATATGGAGTTTTTTTAAATTTTAAAATGTAGATGTAATCAATTTTACAAAGGTTTTTTGATTTTTTAGATAGTACATATAAATTTTATTTTTAATTACTTGTTAACAATTTTTTGCAGGTTAGTGATGCCAGATAAGCTTCCACCTTCATATGGTTGGCAATGTCAATAAAGAATTCTATATTCTTGAAGATAAGAGAATAATAGGTTGGACATAATCAAATCTCAATTTGGATGTGATCGAAGCTTAGGAAATGACTTGTAGGTTTTGTTTTATGGGTATTTGAACTTAGGTTAAAATGTGCATTTTTTTTTGTATTGGGAAGGATGTTCTTGAGGCTAGAATGGGCAGTGGGTTTATCAATCAGGCCTGATGGGAGGCCAAGAACCTAGTATTATATGTTATCCACCCCCCTCCCAGACTTGTTGGTAGTGTTAGTTTTAACTCATGAAGCATCAGAACTAGAGTTTTACAACCACATCTTAAATTTTAACAACATTTATTGTCAGTGTTTCCACTCTCTAGAATGTTAGTGAAAATGCACTTCTTGGTGGATTTCAATGTCATGGAAGAGTGATAAAATTTAATTTGACTATATAAACATGATCAAAGTGATATATTTATAGGTGGAAGTCTAAAATGTATAAATCCCAGTTGGAGCTCAAGAAGTTGCTTGTTCATTGACAAAAAGTTGCATCTTTGGACCCATCACTACAACTTGTCTAACAGATTGATCTCGAAGCTTCCACCTAAGTGATCTAGGGTATAATTATAGGGATTAAATAGGTAGGTTAGGGAATTAGTGGTTTATGGAAATGAATTTTTATTTATTTTTATTCATGTTTGAACTTAGACTAAAATATTGATTTTTTTTTGTATTGGGAAGGGTGTTCTTGAGGCTGAAATGGGTGGTGGGTTTGTCAATCGGCCATGATTGGAGGCCAAAAATTTAGACCTAGATGTTATACACCCCATAGACATGTTTGAAGTGTCATTTTTCACTCATAAATCATCTGAACTAGAGTTCTAAAACCATAACTTAGACTTTGACAACATTTATTATCAGTGTTTCTATTCTCTAGAATGGTAGTGAAAATGCACTTCTAGGTGGATTTGATCATCATGGTAGTATGATAATATTTAATTTAACTATATTTAAATTATTAAAGTTATATATTCATAGGTGGAGGTCCCAGAGGTAGAAATGCCAGTTGGAGCTTAATAAGTTGCTTGTTCACTGACAAAAAGTTACATTTTTAGACCTGTCAATGTAACTTATCTAATAGATTGATCTTAAAGATTAAAAATAAATGTTTGGGGAGAGGTATGGGAAGGATATGATGGTTCATATGAATTAATTATAATTTTTTTATGCGTGTTTGAACATAGGGTAAAAAATTGCATTTCTCTTCTATTGGGAAGGGTGTTCTTGAGGATGGAATGGGTCATGGGTTTGTTGAACATGACTGATGAGAGGCCAATAACCCAATAATAGATATTATCCACCCCTAAAACATGTTATAAGTGATATTTTTGACTCAATAAGCATTATAACTAGAGTTATACAACCATAACTTAAACTTTGACAACACTTGTTGTCAGTGTTTTCATTCTTTAGAACGATAGTGAAAATATACTTTGAGGTGGATTTGAACATCATGGAAGTGTGACAACATGTAATTTTACTATTTGGACATGATCAAATTGATATATTCAAAGGTGGAGGTATTGAAGGTAGAAATGCCAATTGGAGCATAAAAAGTTGCTTGTTCATTGCTAAAAAGGTTGCTTTTTTAAACCCGTCACTGCAACTTATCTAACATATCGATATTGAAGCTTCCACCTATTTCTCTAAGTTTGATTAGAGGGATTAAATAGTTAGGGGATATATATAATGGTTCACATAAATGACTTATAATTTTTTACACATGTCTTAACTTAGGCTAAAAAATTGCATTTTTCTTGTATTGAGATTCGTGAAGGGCATTTTTTAGGCTGAAATGGGTGGTGGGTTTGTCGATCACACCTGATGGGAAGCCAAGAACCTAGTTCTAGATGTTATATTACCCCTAGATGTGTTGAAGTGTGAATTTTCACTCAACAAGCATTAGAACTAGAGTTCTGCAACCACAACTTAAACTTTGACAACTTTGACAACTTAAACTAGAGAATTAGAAAATTAATGAGTAATTAACCTATTGAACTATTGACAACTTTAACAAATTTGATAATTCTAAAAACTTTGACAACTTAAACTAGATAACTAGAAACTTAAATATTAATTGACCTATTTACTTATTGATCTATTATGTAGTGTTAGAAAATTAATTGAACTATTTACCTATTGACCGATTAGGTGGTAATTAACCATTGACCTATTATGTGGTATTGAGTAATTGACCTATTGAACTATTGACCTATTAACATATAAATTGGCCTATTATGTATTATCCATTCAATGTATGTGATTTAATTAGTTTCATGTTAACCTTGAAGGTTCTTGAGGCCATGAATATGTTGTCATTTGTGTAAGGTTGAAGGTGGATGAATGACTGTAGGTGGTAACTAAGAAGTGACTATAGGTCACAATCAAGGAGGGGAGCTTGGAGTGATTCTACCAGGTTGGTAAGTTGTGAGTCATCATGTTATTAATTTTCAATGTGTTGAACCTATACATACCTACATAGAAATGAGTAAGACATTTCTACATGGAGAACTTGACAAAAAGGGTTACCTCTACCCATATACCTTATTTTGCCTATAACAGTCTAATATGAAAGTAAATGGTTGTTTCTCATGAAGGGAGTATGAATTTGGTGTATATAATGATATATATATTGATAATTATAATTGAGGTGGATGTTTAATTATTTTTATACTAAATATAATTGTAAAGAATCAACATATAATCCTTTAAAACAAAGAAACCCTGTCTATACCCTTTTTTGGGTTAACAATCACATTATAAAGGGAAGTAAGAGTTGTTTATTAATGTTCTAAAGTATGACATTGAATATATGGACTTTTAATATGGTCCCATCAGGAAAAGAGGTTTTGAGTAGCTTATAATATGCATGATATATTTGAAATTTAACTAATACACCATGTTGCTATCACAGGGTTGTAGGGTGCCTTGTTGTGCATAGTCAAGATAAAGAGGAGAGACTTTTCTTGTATAAATGTGTATGATAATGGATATAATAGTTTTTTTTGTTAGTGAAAAATGGAAATAAGGTAGTGATAATTGTAAAATCCCTTAAGAGAGTCCTTGACACTCATTGATACACAAACCCAATTGTCACAGTCCTAAATAAGACTCAAAAACTTGTGTTTTGATGGTTAGAAGAGAGAATAAAGAGAAATGAAATGTATAACTGATTTTATAAAGTGTTTGGGGTGAAAATAGAACTATATTTTGTGTTTTTGTCTTTTTAAAATTTGTATAACTCAATATATTAAATTATATAGCCCCTCAGCCTGTGAAGAAGCCTAACTAGGGTTTCAAAAGAAAAAACCCACAAAAAGAGTTTTAACTCTTATAAATAAATTAAAATTAATAATGTGACATGTTTTTATGTATGGAAAATGAATAAGGTGGGGTTTGTGTGGTTAAAGTTTGTAAATTATGGATTTGGTGACCGTGGATTTAAGATAGCGCTGATTAGACCTAATTGAAGGGTAGTTTACAAAGGAAGTGTGGTCTAAGAGTCAGGTTAGGTCATGAAATTTGACACACACTCATAAAGATATAAATTATGGAAATAAAAGGTTTTTAATATCCATAATAGTTTATATATTTCTCAAACCAATAGAATTTGTAAAAAAAAAGGCTACAAGCCTAAAGACATGATTGTGGGCCCTATATGTGAAATTGAATGTTAAAGTGTGTTTGATCAATTGTAAGATGTTAAGGTGGGTGTGATTTGACCATATAATAACATATATGATATAATACTAAATCCTTGAGATGTATATCATGTTTTGGTACTTGAAACCTAAGAGGATTGCCTAGTGAGAAGATAGTGAAAGAGTGAGAGGACGTTTGTGAATGGAATGCATGAAAGGAGTTACAGAATGAATGTGAGAGGTATGTAAGAGGTATAATGACACCAATAAATATCTCCAAAGTGTAAAATAAGTAGGTAAAAATAAAATAATGCCATTAAGCCTAAGTGATAAGAGTGTCATTAGTCATTTCCACTACACACAATGAAATAAAAACTTTAAGTTAAAAAAATATGGGAGATATAAGATTTATAGCATTTAAAAAAATAATTATTTAATCCTTATTTGTGTACAAAATTAAATATGAGATTTGATAGATAATAGTTTGGAATATAAAAAAAACATTGTAAAATAACACATAATGAAATAAAAACTGAATATAAATTAGTTAGATTGCCATGATAGGCATAAAATATAGGGATATGTGTGCAATGTCAATAATACATAGATTTTCGTGATAGACACATAAAAAATTACATCTATCAGCATAGTTTCTAATGTTGGGTGAATATCATATACGCATATACTATGCCAAAATTGCATAAATTACCATATAGGCATACAAAAAGGTACACATCATGTGTAATATAGCCTATTAATAAAATATCCTCCCTCACTTTGCCTTCCTCAAATAAGACTCTCCATGGGATGCCCTGATAGTAGATGGAGACCCCTCTAATGCCTTAGATTGCTCTAAGCTTTGACTGTGGGTCCTACACTCATAGTTAGCTTGCAATTGAGCCTATTCAAATACAAGAATAATTACAAAATTAACATAAAATACATTCAAATAATTGTTAAGAAATTAATTTTAAACTATAATCATTTAAACATGTACTTACTGCAAGCTCACGATCTTGCTCAATCTATTTTTCATGCTCAAACAAGTCAATGGTAGGTTCAACTATATGAATATGCATCTCAAGTATGTGAGGAACATGAGAAGTTTCCCTAATAATCATCTAACTAGGACTATCATATGTCATAGGACAAACCTGCTACACATTACATTTACATAAGTTATATTTTCCCCAAGTACATGTATTAAGACTATTATAACAAGTCTATTTTTGCAATTCAAAATTATAAGGACTAATATATATCTCTATCAACACTTGTGTAGATGAAAATGAAGTAGAAATGCCTATGTCTATCTTAGCTCATAGAGAGGGAGGAGTGGCTACTATAGCCATCAATTGTTCATGTAAACAAGGTCTCACTTAATTTTATATAAAGTATCAAATCGTATATATGGAAACCATGCATAACATGAAAATACAATGTAAACAAAGAATCATGGAAGTTTAACTACCATACAATGTGAATATCATGAAAAAACATTGCAAACCAAGAATCATGGAAGTATATAACTATCATACAATGTGCATATCATGAAAAGAAAATGTAAACCAAGAATCATGAAAGTGTAACTACCATACAATGTGCAATTACCAAGAATATAAAGTAGTTTTCATGTTGGAGGTAATATAAACATTTTAATACATGTAGGAAGTGTGAGTGGATGAGTAGGAGGTGGAAATTATAGTTGAACTTAGATAAGGTAAAGTTAGGGAGAGAAAAGGAATAAGAGACATATCAAAAACTCTATCCTTACTTGTAAAACTTCTTTAGATAGAGTAAAATACAATTTTATATTTAATGGAGAAAGGTTGAGCTACACATATATGGCCATCATCCTTATATTATATGTGTGATATTAGTCATATGTATCTCTATATATAATACATGGATTGATATTGCATTCACTTATAATAGATGGATGACAAGTGATTTGTGGGAAAGTACCCAACCAATAGAAAGGATCATGAACCATATTGAATCCACCTCTTAATGAAGGTGTGTGTAAATAAAATTATTCCAATAGGTCGAGGAATGGATGTCCTTATCCAATATATCAATTTTTAGCCATATAAATATATATTGTCTTGTTTTGTGTTGAGAGAAAAAAATTCAAATAGTTTGGATGTTGAATTGGAAGAAAATATAAAGTGTAATTATTGAGGCTAGCATAAATTTTAGTACCAACACAAATGGTGGATCTCCCCCTAGACTTGTATATTACCTTAAATTCTTCATTTTTAGTAAGATTGGAAGGTTTATCAAATAGATGTGAAGAGTGTCTCATTGAATTGGGATTTAGGCGAGGAAGTTTACATAGTACAGCCAAAATGATACATGGTCCTAGAGAGTGACCATTGGGTTTATAGGTTTGTCATGTCACTATAGGAACTAAGGCATGCTTCGTAAACCTATTACATCAAAATAGATCAGAACCTCTAAGATTATGGAGTTAGAAGAAGTCTTTATGATCTAAATTTACATGTTAAAAGAGACAATGATAACATAGTGATACTCATTGTCTATGTTGATGATATTGCCATCACATGTAGCATGGCCATTGCAGTTCTATAATCAAAAACTAATTTATGTTATGATTTTGACATGAGTAGTTTAGGCATCGTAAATTTTTATTTATGCATAGATTTTTGGAAATTTTATCATACTATATGTATGATAGATGAAAATATGCCAAAGCACTTTTGGAAATGTTCATGATGACAAATAATGATCCATCAACTAAAGCCATGGATGTTTATTATCTAAAGGCAAAATTGCAAGTGGATTGGTGTAGTATATTTATTTCACATGCCTAACACTCTGTGTGTGTGTGTGTGTGTGTGTGTGTGTGTGTGTGTGTGTGTGTGTGTGTGTGTGTGTGTGTGTGTGTGTTGGGTGCACAAATATATATGAAAAAGAAAGAAAAATGATTGTTTGTGTTTACTCATATCAAAGAAGAGGAAGTAAATGCTACATGTGCAATCATGTCAAGTTTGTGTCCTTATGGTTTTAGATTCAATATGGTAATAGGAATTTTAGTTTTCATTATTATAAAATTATTTGGGAAAGAGGTATATGAATGAGACACCCATTCAATAGGATATTATCGCTTCCAAGCTAACTTCCACTAGGAAAATGGGTGTATATTCATAAAAAAACTTCAAATATTTTATGGAAAAATGTGCTTCATATTTTCTTCATAAATAATGTCCTATCCCTCGAATCATGTAATGCATTTATTGTAAAATAGTGTATTGACCTTGGATAAAAGAAAGAGAAAACGTACCACATGGGTAATGGGTAAAAGATATGAATACAACATCTACATCCTTAATCAGTGACATTATAAGAGCATTGTAGGATGTTACTCCCAAGGAAGCATGACCCGATATAAGACCATTCATGACTTTTATATTTTTAGTTGTGTTATTTATGCATTAATTCTTGAGAAGAGAAGTAAATTAGATGCAAAGATCAAAACATATATGTTTATTGTGTTATGTCTATTATTAATGATGCACATTTCTTCTCTTTGTTCTTAAATTATCTTGTTATTATTACTCATTTTGAAGGGTAACATCTGAATTTATGTATAATGGTAATGGTGACATAATTCAAAATAAGAAGATGACTATATTGAGCTTAGAAACATCATTTTCAATATGGTGTTACCTAGAAAGACCCCTAGATAAGTGTTCTTCATTTTATAAGTATCCTCATGGCATGTGAACTACCATTATCTAATCTTGAATTATATTATTCATGAGATATTTTTGGGATTTACCAAAAGTAGTTATATAAATATGTTGAGCCCATTATCATAGCTTACAATTATTGTAAATAATAGAGCAAGGATAAAGAAAGAGAACATGAAAATAGAGTGTGAAAACAAAGAATGATAAATATAAGTTAAACTTACAAGGCAAACATACATAGACTAAATGTACATAGAGCATAAGATTAATTAAAAATTTTACCTCTGTATAGGTAAATGGTGATGTCCTAATAGAGATATATGTAATATTGGATGGGCTAGTAGCTGGATTGAAATATGTAAACAACAACCATGACAAATCAAATGCTATAAATTTCAACTATGATGATGAAGGCACCATCACCTCCTATGACATGAAAGTGACATATATATTATATTCAATTTATATGTAAATTAATTGTTAGATAAATTAAATTTATAAATATAACTTAAATTTAACATGACATTTATATAAAATATACATGCATCTATGTAGTGGCTAATGTCTATACACTAAATATGTGTGCTAAAAACTCATCACTCATAAGAATATTATCAAAGCCATTTGAACCATCAATGCTATCATCATCAGAAGGTCCTATGCACATATCTACACATGAACTATAAGGGTGGGGTTGGGTTGGATAGGTGGCATATTTGTAGCATCACTCTGTAAAAGCCTACTTGTATGTTGAATGAGTGTATCAATGAGCGAAGTAAGAGCATGGAGAGTGTCGATCTGTATGACCTATTTAACTACAAAGGGTCTTTTGCTCAAGAGCCTTTTGGATATGGATCTATATAGGCCAATTAGGCATATGATATGCACTGATTCAATCCTATATGGAGCCTTTTACTGGGCCCTGAAACTCATTAAAATCAAAATAATTGGGAATCTCATTGAGGACAAACTCATAGTATAATTTCCTCAAAATATATAATGGGACATCATGGTTGTTGTATAATGTATATTTAAAGACCATTAATTATTGATCCTAAAAATTGGATGTGATTAAGTTATGCACATAGTGATGGATATGAAAATGTTTAGTGGTTATAGGAATTGGGGCATTGGTGGTTAGGTCAATGAATAGGGTACAATTGGAGGTTTTTAAAATACATTTATACTTGACTTGAAGTGCTAACAATTGGTTAGCATAATATGCCCTACAAGTATCCCTATATTAGTTCATCTATCAATTTAACTCATTATAAGGTCAATTTGTCCTAATAAGGTCTTTAGGGAGTCAGTTAGCTAGCTGTAGTGGGGGTTGGTCAATATGGGATCCCTCATGCTGCCAATTAACTCTTCAATTTCAAGTTTATTCCTGACAATGTTGTCAATTCGAATATCTTGACTTCCAAGGGGTTTTTAAGGAACTGCATGAGGGTTGGGTAGAGGGATAAGAGGAACAAGAATATTTTATGGAGGATTAGAAGGAGAGAAAAATAAGAGGGTTCTATGGAGGGTTAGGAGGATTAGCAGGATGGGCTCTTAAAAAAGCAAATTATAATTAAAAACTAGGGTTAAATAATGAAAATAATGAAAACTTAGGGTTAAATAGGTTTGATTTTTATCACTTACCTCTCCTAAATGGTGGTAACATTGATCAATAGGTTTTTGGGATGAATTTGGTAGCTTATTAGCACTCTCTGGTGTATTCCATGTAGAACACAATTTTGGAAGCTAAAGGGAGACTAAGTAAACTTGAATGTAAAATGAGGATTTTGTATTTGGGTTTTGATTTTTTTATACATAGGTAACATGATCACATTAGTGAAAATGATAATAAAGTGATTTTGATAATAATGTAATCACATTATTATTCAATATAATGTGATCATGTTATATATGATAGCATGATTGTGTTATGACTCCGTAATCACCAAGCCATAATTCAAATAACATGATCGCATCAATTAATTAGTGCAATCATAGTATTAATTATTACAATCACATTATTAATTAACATGATTTTTTTACTTGAAATGTCCATGAAATTGTACCCCAACTCTGTGCACTTACCCACTTTTTTGTTTGATAAAACATAGGGTAAAAAATACATATATATGTTAGAATTTCCTCTACCTAGTGGCCATGTTGATACTAGGGGAATCTTATTCCATAGGTTCATTATTGTAAGTTATATCCTTATATGACCTTTCTACCATATTGAGCTACCTAGATCACTTACAAATGTCTTTTTAGTTACTTAATTCTTACATCATGCTACATGGATATGTTATTATAGTATGATGTGGTATTGATACATATGGATGACATAGATTAAAGTACTAGTTTTATGATCCATTGATGTTATTACTCATTTACATGATAGGTTAATTTATGCTTATCTAAAGGATGTTCTTAATTTATCCCAAAAATAATTAGTTGATTGTAATAAATATATTTCAATCATTTATAAACAATAGAAGGTACATAATGAGTTTTTTACAACCACGAGACCTTTAATATCATATAAAAAACTAAATTTTGTGGTACAAAAAAAAGTAAGTGGATAGGATAATAGACCTACTTGAAGAAGTAACATAGTATGTCCAAAAGTGTCTTGTTGCTTATCATTGAAAGACTTCAAAATTTAGTAGTTTCATGTATATCACTTTTTGTGTAGCCTAATAAATGAATCAATGTAATTTTACATGAATTTTTTCTTAATACATTATCAATGAGAAAAATATGAATTGGTTGTTGATCAACATGAGTCATTAGACACAAATCATGAAAATTAAATTAATCAACTATTTCACTATCATCAAAATTAATCATAGAGCATGATGTAACATTCTAGGTAATTATACCAATATTACCATCCAAAGGGTGTTCATATGATGCATGAGGTGGATACACATTGTAAGTATGATGCACATTTGGAGTATCCTTTTTAGTATCATGTTTATGAAATGAATCACTAAAAATATTGAGCTTAGAATTTTCATTTGCTTGAGGCTTTGTTTCCTCTATAGGGGTATATACCTCAATGAAAAAATCATCAATAAAATCTTGAATGATATGACTGAGTTTATAAAACTTTTTTTTATAATGACCATTGCATTGATCCAAAATATCCATTTTTATCAAAATATTGTATTTGTTTCTTTTTCATGTCAAATTCATATGGAGGAGGTAAACTCACTAAGTCAAATCCAATAAGTTTTTGTAGAGATTTTAGAAGGTGGTTGAAGTAATATAGAAAATTGCCTTCATGGTTGATTTGACAAAACAAATTTATTAACAGGTTGATAAATAACATTGACTTGTATCTTTGATTTTGATTTAGTATATTGTGTCTTGGCTTTGTAAGATGATTTTGTTTAATATTTGTTTGTAGCCATAGTAGGTGCATATGTGTACTTATTCCTTTTGGAAGTCAAAAATTTGACCTCTCTATCTCTTATGGTATGGCAAAGCTCTTCAAATGATTTAAACTTCTTAAGAAGTATTGAATCATGTAAGGATGTAATAACAATTTGTTTGAATATGTATTGTAATTTATTATTTTCTATAGAATTGTAATGAAACACATATTGATTAATAGGTTAATTGGTTCCTTATTTTAACTAAGTAATTTGTACATACAAAATGTTCTCAACAATGTTGATAACAAAGTGCTTGATAAATAAAATTTCTAAAAGATTGAATGATTTCATAGATTGAGTATGTAAATCATAAAAACAATGTAAAACATAGTCTTTTATGCTCCTTGGAAAGAGTTTAGTTAGTAATTTATCTTTAAATTAATAATCTAAATGTGTTGTATGAAAATATATTAGATGTTATTTATAATCTCTTTTATCCTCATATAAAGGAAACTTGGGAGCTACAAATATGATAGGTAAAAGATAAGATGAAAAATCATGTGATAAAGTTATGAATTAAAGCAATGGAATCTAATGATTTACTAGCATGTGATAAGATGCAAAAGGTTTGTGTTTTGATTGTGATATAAAATGGAAAAAAAGACATTGATGTGTTGAAAATAAGTTGTTCTATATTGAAAGTGCCAATGAGGATGATGAAGTCTCAGGTGTAGGTTTGGATGAAATTGAGGATGAATCTGAAGATTATCAACATACTATTTATTGTCCTACACTTTTTCGGTATTAATACACCTAAAATTATTAAGGTGATGGGTTTCCCAAAGAAATAAAAGGTGATTATACTTATTTACTTTAGGAATACACTCAAATTCATGAACATTAAGTTGGATACACATTTTAACTATTTCATTTACCTAGCTCCATATTTCAAGTAATGATTGTAGATTATAGTACCATCAATTATTATAGAAAATGCCATCATATTAAATTTGCTATGGGAGACTGCCTATTATATTCTCCTATGTTTTCTATTCCTATGGGAAGGGATGACATTATTCTAGGAGTGTAATGGATTACCACTTTGGGCACTCTTGAGAAGAAGTTTCAAGAACTATTCATGCGCTTCCATTCATAAGGCACAAAATTTGAGATATGTGGGTTATGAGATAAATATCCATAACTGGTTAGTTCCCATAATATGATGAATATTACTAGAAAAGGTGCTGAAATATTTGTGGTCCACTTGTTTTCCATAAAATTTCAACCATCCAAGAATTCTACCCATCTTGATTTACAAATGGTGATGGATGACCATTCGATTTTTTTGGTGACATGCCAAGAGGATTTCCACCAATCTAAACACATGATCATTCCATTATAATACTTCCCATAGGTACACCACCCAACATCAGATCCTACAGGTATCCCTATTCTTAGAAGAGTGAAATTGAGAAGATGGTACATTAGAAGTGGGAGGCAGGAATGATTCAACATAGCCAAAAAAATATTCCTCCCCAATGGTCATAGTGCATAATAAGGATTAGACTTGGAATATATTCCCAAATGATAGAGAATTCAACAATTACACCATCAAAGATAAGATTATTATTCCATTAGTTGATGATTTTTTAGATGAATTACATGGTGTGGTTTATTTTACCAAGTTATATTTTCACTCTGGGTATCATCAGGTTCAAAATCAAGAAGAGGACATACCTAAAATAACTTTTAGAACTCATAATTTAGGCCATTATTAGTTTATGGTCATGCCTTTTGGCCTCATAAATGCACCATCTACATTTTTGAGTTTTATGAATAATATTTTCAAGCAATTTTTGAGAAATTTTGTGTTGGATTTTTATGACGTCCTCATTTATGAAAAAAATTGGGAAGACAATTTTAAGCATGTGAAACATGTACTCTTTGTTCTAGAACAACATAAAATTTATTCAAAACCTTCTAAATGTGATTTTGACAACCAATAGGTACAGTACTTGGGTCTTATTATTTCTCATGGAGTTAAAGTTTATCCTAAAAATATCCAAGCGAAGATGGAGTGGAAGGTTCCAAAAATACTTAGGAACCTTTGGGAATTTTTGGGGTTAATTAGTTAATATCATAGGTTTGTAAAAACATATGATAGCATCACTGCCCTAGTCACATATCTATAAAATAAATACTCCTTCTAGTGGACTAATACAACTACCAAGGTATTTAAGAAGTTGAAAATGGCTATGTACACCACTCCAGTTTTGGTCACTCCTAGTTTTGCTAAAAATTTTATTCTAGAATGTGATGTATTAGGATATGGAATGTTATACTCATGCAAGAAGTCAGACCAATTGCATTTGAGAGTTGTCAACTAAAGGGAAAAAATAGGATCAAGCTAATCTATGATAAAGAAATGATGGCTATTTTTCATGCAATGAAGAAATGGAGACCATATCTAATGGGTCATCACTTTTAGGTAAATAATGATCATGATAGCCTCAAAATAATTTAAAACAATGATTTTCTTTTGAATAAAAACAAAAATAAGTGACTAAAATATTAGTTTATGATTCTGGAATAGCATATTAGAAAGGAAAAGAGAATGTGGTGGCAGGGGAACTATCCTGGAAGGATGAATCGATAGAGACATTATTATGTGAAATGACTATTTTATAATCATATTGGCTAGAGGAAGTAAGATTAGAATGGGAAAATGATAGTGATACCCATGTTTTGATTCAAAATCTTCAACAACGTTCTGGGGGATTCAAAAAATTTACATGGAAGGGAATGCATTATGGTATAAAGATATATTATAAATTTGTAAGAATTCTCTCCTCAAACATAAAATATTTCATGAACTTCATGCATCTCCACTAGGAGGTCACTTAATATTTTTGAAAACATATCATAGAATAAAAAATAATTCTTTTGCGAAGGATACAATGGGGATGTTTAGAAATAAGTGATTGAATTCATGATATATAAAAAGAAAAGGTGAAACCATTAAGATCCTAAGTCTTTTGTAAACATTATCCATCCCTAGTCAACATTGGGAGGAGGTTTCCATGTATTTTGTTACTGAGTTACCATAGTTTGAGGATCAAAATGTTATTATGGTAGTTGTGGATTAACTCACCAAGTATGCCCATTTTTGTTCCTTATCACAACCATTTCATGTCAATATAGTAGCTTCTACTTTCTGTAACATAATTTAAAAATTGCATGGTACTCCAAAGATCATTATAAGTGAATGAGATCCATATTTACTAGTCATTTTTGGAATGAATTATTTGCATGTTTGGGCACCGATTTGGCTCATAGCTCATCCTATCATCCTAAATATGATGGGAAAATAGAAGTAGTCAACAAATGATTAGAAATATATATTCATTGTTTTGTTTTTGACAAACTAGATAAATGGGTTTATTGGCTATCACTTGTCGAATAGTGTTATAAGACTTGTTTTCACACTTATTCTAAAATGTCTCCCTTTGTGACATTTTATGTGTATCACACCCCATCCATCACTTCAACCTTAATGGTATATCCCAAGGTTAGAGATATTAAGGAACACATTCACCATTAATAGGTGGTACTAGTTAGTTTAAAAGATAATTTAGCAATGACACAACATAAAATGAAGTGGCAAGTGGATCAACACCATAGTGAGAAATTTTTTGACATAGGTGATTGGGTCTTTATGTGTTTATAGATATATAACTAGATGTCTCTAAAGAAACAAAAATTATAAAACATTCTCCTCTAAGTATTATGAACCTTACTAAATCTTGTAGAAAATTGGTAGTGTAGTCTACAAGTTAAAATCTCCCATATTCACTTGTATACATCTGGTATTCCACACATTTTTATTGAAGAAGGTAATTGGACACAAATTCTCCACTCAAATTGAGTTACTTGAATTGGATGAATAGGATTAGATCATTCAAAATCCTGAAGAGATCCTTCAAATATGCATTAATCAATGATAGAAAAAAGTTAATTAAGGAGTATTTAATTAAATAGAAAAATTTACATTATGAGTATGCAACATGGGAGGATTAAACGATCATGCATTAACATCCTAGTTTAAATAAACATTGAGGACAATGTTGTTCTGAAGGGGAGGGGCATGCTATACCCTTAACTTATAGTGCATCCAAGGATATGTGTAGGTGACTTATGGCTTACATAACTTTATATTATCTTATTACATTTCTCAATGTTCTTAGTATGTTCGTCCCATGGGATAACCATAGCTAAGAAGAGTATATATAGGAGGTAGTGGTTAATATTTAAGCATCATATTATGAATTATGCTCTTAGTACATTGTTGTGGAGGTTTCTCCCTTGATGTGGCTTAGTTATATTTATCAAGCATTATACTCTTCTATAAATTATTGTGTGGATCTATTACATCTACTCTCATTTCTATGATATATTATTCTACTGTGTGAAGTTCTAAGTAAATTAATTACATTTACACACAATCAATTAGGACAAGTCTATGCTCAATTGACCTAAGTGCACTACAATATTTTCTTCTTATTACTGATTTTGATCCTAATCCTATATAGTCAACCCTTCTTCAAATTTTCACTATCATATAGCTATAACAATCAACACAAATCTATGTGCAAGCAAAGTATATCTCTTCTAAGTATTTTCCATTTTTTTTTTATAGATTTTCTAAAGTCGTAAAAGTTAATTAATTTATATATTAATAATTTTGATATTTATTGTTTTAAACCTATAATTAACACGATACACTTGGGTAAGTACAAAAAGTTTAGGGACAAATAGTGGCCTATTTATGGATATGATTTTCCTGAAGTTATAGAAATTTGAACTCATGTAGATAATTTAAGATATCTACACTCCAAATTTTAAAATGGTGTAAGAACACGAAATGTAGAATTTCAAGTCTAGTTTCCAAAACACTATTTTTAAAAAAAAAATAGTCCAGTATAACTAGGTCAAACATCTAAAATTTGAAGAGGAACTCTTAATTTTTTCAAGAAACATAGTAGATAGATGACCATGCCGTGAATCAATTTTTGAGTAGAATTTAATATTATTTGAAACCCTTTGGATAAATTTAGATAATATATTCTAGTTTATCAACTATATTTTTTATATTTTTTCAATGAATACTATTTTTATCAATTTTGAAAGTAAATAGATCCTAGAAATTGAAAAAAAATGGATAGCTATCTGTGCAACATGCCTAACTACCTCAAAAAAAAAGATAAATCAATTGTTTTGAATGTGTGTATAATTAGGCCTAGTTTGTTACCATATAACTTTTTTTTCACTTTCATCAATGAAAGATAAATTGCATTAACATGTATAGGCATATGTTTGTGGCATGCAGTGGCCTAAAAAAGGTAGAGTTAGAAATCAACATAGTTTGAAACCTTAAATTAGTCCAAAAATTATAAAAATCATATTTTTGGAAAGAAGAGACCATGATCATCATGATGGTATTAAGTTTTTTAATTTTCACGTTAAAATTATTAGTGTATTTTTCAATCAAATTTGAATTTTTTTTTTATCATACCTTTCAAAACTTGATTGTACATTGATAGTCCAAGCCTTTGGCTTGAGAATCCAAGCCATTCCTAAGCCAAAAGACATAAAAACTAAACTAAAATTCAAATACCATGATCATGTCAATGGTAGGATCATTATTAACATGATTGTGTTATTAACTATGTTCGCAACATGATCATGTTAATAACGTGATTGCATTATATAATCTCAACACCCTAAAACCAAAATAGGAGCCACTAGGTCTATTAGTCTTAAGATCAAATATTGGTTGACTAATATTGTTGTTTAAGACCTACGTTCTTGTCAAGAATTGATATAATTAAATGATAATTGGAGTTGTATTAACCTATAAATCAATTTATTGTTCCTTTGATCCTAATATGGTGTGCAATCAGGCTAATAGATTCAAAATTGACATTAGATGGACATTTTTCCTTGGATGGAGTTTGGTTGGCCCCAATTACATGTCAAACTAAAATAAATAATTGATTTTTTATAATATGGTGTGAAATTAGAGACCCAATTAAAATCATATGGATATAATTCCTTTCTCAGGGCTCATTTAACCCTGATTGTGTATTTGATTGAAGTAAATATTCAATTAGTTTAATATGGTGTGCTATCAAAGCCATAATTGACATTATATTAAAGGAATTACTTTTATGGGGACCAGTTACTCTTAATTACATATTATATTGAAGAAAATACTCATTTGGTTAAATATGATGTGCAATTAGGGAAAAATATTCACAATGGACATTAGATGGACATAATTCCTTGCATAGGTTGAAAAATGCCTCGATTGATATTAGGTGGAATCAATTAATTACATATGAGTTGGTTGTCCCCAATTGTATATAGTATTGACAAAAATATCAATTGATTTAACATGGTGTAATTAGAGCCCAAATGACATTAGATGGATGTAATTCCTTGCTTTGGGATTGAGTGGCCCTAATCACATATCATATTGAACCTAAATACTCAATTGGTTCATTATGGTGTGCAATCAGGGATAATGGAACACAACCAAAATTATATGGACAAAATTACATTCATGGGGCTTAGTTAGTCCCTTTATATAATAAGATAAAACCAAATACATGATTAACGAAATATAGTTTACAATCAGGGATAGCAAATTTGTAATTGACATTAGATGTATGCAATTACTTTCATGATCCTTGGTTGGCTATAGTTTCATATTCAACTAAACTAAATACTTGGTTGATTTAATATATTATGTTTTGGGACCAAAAAAGCCCCTTTTCGATAGTAGGAGGATGAAATTTCTTACACACAGCTTGTTTGGACTAAATTTCATATCATATTAAATCAAATATTCTTTTAGTTGAATTTGGTACACAATCAAAATCCCAATTGTTATTAGATGGATGTAATTCCTTATAGAGGGTTAAATTGGTCCTTATTTCATATAAAATTGAATCAAACACTCAATTATTCTAATAAGGTGAGAAATTAGGGCCCTAATTAAAATTATGTTGACATAATTCCTTGGGTAAACCTTAATTGGCCCCAATTATATATCGTCTAGAACCAAATAATTAAATGGTTCAATATGGTATGAACTAGGGCCATGTAAGGCCCAATTTCCATTATATATGAGTGTTATTCCTTGCACATGGCTCCTTTGGACTAAATTGCATATCAAATTGAGAAAATACTTATTTTTTAATATAGTGAGCACTTGGATCCCAAATTGATATCATGTAGATGGAATTTCTTACATTGAGGCTCAATAAGCCCCTAAGATCAATTTAGACCCAATTAAAATCCTTTATATATAGTAATAATTAGGTTCATATGGATGAACTTAGTTAAATTTACATTACTCATTACCATAATTGACTTTGTAGGCTCAATCTATGATGATGTGGGGGATAATTGATCCCAAATTCACATTCTTTACTCACAGATTTATGTTCAAGGTGCTAAAATTTACCTCAATCACCATCATGATTGTACCTTATATACCCTAAATCATATATCTTAATCCCTAATCCCTAAATTTCATAATCCCTAAACTCTAAATCATAAATATAAACTATTTAAATATTAAACCAATTATTTTAGCCCAAATCAACATCATTCATACTAAGAATTAAGTTCATAGGGCTCAGTTTGGCCTAGATCACATGATTGATTGCCCCATTTGACTAATTCACTTAATCTGGATGATGACATCCATCTTATAATGACAACCTAGAAGTATATTTTATAGTCATAAATGGGTCCAAGTGATTTAAATTATTCTTAATTATCTTTACAATTGACCCTGTGTACCCTAAACCATATATACATTAAAACCTAAGCCATCAACCATAAAGCCTAAAAACAATACCCTAAATTGTAAACCATAAACTTTCCCTATTTACCAATTTCAATTTAGTCCTAACTAACATCCTTTATAGTAATAATTAGGTTTGAACATGGCATAAAGAGATTAGACATTAATATATAGGTCTTTAAACCTAAAACCTATGCCCTAATCCCTAATACCTAAAACATAAATTGTATTCCCTATGCCCTAATGCCCACTACATGCCAAAAACATACATGCATAAAGATATAATTTATTTTATCATGAGATTTCATAAAATGAACTTTTTAAACCTATGAAAAAAACATAACCTTTGGAGTACTAATCTAGATGTGCATCTGAAGTAAATTGGGGTTATTTCATGCCCCTTCAACCTAATTAACCAAATAAGAGGAGCTAGTTGATTCTTTTAATTAAGGAGGCATTTTATGAAAATTTTAATCCCTTGAATAACAATATATGATTTGGGGCAAAGTCAACATATTGATATTCTATCATGAATTGATCCAATTAGTTAATTTTTTTGATTCCCTACATGATTTGGGTAAAATTGAGCCCCTGAACCAAATCTATAGATCAATCTATTCCATAACATGTATGAAACATGTACATGGCATAGTTGATCCTAATCTTATAAAAATGCAAACATGAAGGTAATCAAGTCATAAATAGGTGAACAAGTAGTTCAAATGTTTCTCACTTACCTTAGTAATTGGACCCTATATCCAATATCTTGAACCCTAAATGTTATACCTTTTAACTTTAACCCTAAACCCTATACCATTTACATTAAACCCTAATCCATAAAATCTACACCCAAAAACTTTTAAATTATAGACCATAAACCCTAAAATAATAAATTTATCCCCAATTAACATCCTTTATATATAATAAAAAAATTAGGTCTACAGGGATGAACTTGGTCAAAATTGCATCAATCATTAAACCATAATTGAATTAATTGGCTCAATATATGATGTTGTGGGGGATAATTTAACTCAAAATCACATTCTTTACTCATAGATATAAATTCAAAGAGCTCAAATTTTCCCCAATTGCCTTCATGATTGTACCTTATGTACCTTAAAACCTATACCCTAATCCTTAAAGTTCCTAATACTTAAACTCTGAACCATAAATATAAACTCTTTAAACTTTGAACAAATCATTTTATCCCAAACTAACATAATCTAGCCTAAGAATTAAGTTCATAGAGTTCAGTTTGGCCTAAATCACATGACTAATTGCCCAATTTGACTAATTCATTCAATCTACACGATGACATCTAGGGTATAATGACAACCCCAAACACATATTATAGTCACAAATGGGTTCAAGTGATTCAAATTATCCTCAATTATATTTTTGATTGACCCTATGTACCTTAAAACATATATAAATTAAAACCTAAGCCCTAAACCATAAACCATAAACAATATACCCTAAATTGTGAACCATAAGCTTTCCTTATTTACCCATTGATTTATTCCCAATTAACATCCTTTTTAGTAAGAACTAGGTTCACATGGCATAGAATGATTAGAAAAATTATATATAAGTTCATAAATCTAAACCCCATTCCCTAATCCCTAATCCCTAAAACATAAATTATAATCCCTATTCCCTAATGCCCACTACATGTTGTAAACATACATGCCTTATGATATAATTGATTTTATCATGGGATGCCATAAAATGCAATTTTTAAACCTATGGCCAAAACTTAGCCTTTTGAGTACCAATGTATCTTTGCATCTGAAGTAAATTGGGTTATTTTTGAGCCCCTTCAACCTAATTGCATGATTATAAAATTTTATTTGGGGGTTGATCAACACTAATTTGTCCCAATCACCATCATGATTGTAACTTATATACCCTAAGCCCCAATTCTTTAAGTTCATAATCACTAAACTCTAAATCATAAATATAAACTCTTTAAACATTGAACCATTCATTTTATCCCAATTTAACATCATTTAGACTAAGAATTATCTTTGAAATTAACCATATATGCCCTAAACCTAAGACTTAAACACTATACCCTAAAATGTAAACCAAAAAAATTCCCTAATTACTAATCGATTTAGTTCCAATCAACATCATCTGTAGTAAAAACTAGGTTCACACATGTCATAGAGTGATTAGACCTTATATACACCCTTAAACCCAAACCCTACATACCCTAATCCTTAATCCCTAATCCTTAATCCACAATAGATAGACCCTATGCACTAATACCTTAATCACTAATCCATAATCCCTTATCTATATTAAGTATAACACAATCACATTATTATTAATATAGGTAACACATAGTTCTCATTGCTAATTATTAACCTAAAATCTTATATTAACAATAACACGATCACGATATTAGATAATGTGATCATGTTATTTTCAATATAAGCTTATCAATGCCTTAGATGGAGTAGAACCTTATACAACACATAACATGATGGCATTATATAACATGATCGCATTATGATTATTTTAGACTAAGCTTGCTTCTCAATGACCATTTTTAACCTAAATCAATAATTCTATCCCCACAAATATTATCTATATACTTCTATGAGATCTATGGTAATTATGTACTTGATTCCACCCTTAAAAAGTTGTCACTTGTCCCTTATGATGGGTGATGGATCACATTTGAAGAGGAAGAGGAAGATGTTAAAGAAAAAAACACCAAAGGAACTAGAAGATTTGAGATAGAAACATAAGATACAAATTTAAAAATTTCATGGTAGATGAGGTACAAACCCTAATCTTGATGAACAAAATGACATAGATAATGAGCTAATTGACAATAATGAATTAAACAATGATGAAATTAGCCATAATTAATTGAATAATATTGAAATTTACCATAATTAAATGAATAATAATGAAATTGAAATAATGAATTAGTTAATGTTGGAAGTTCACATTCAAGGTTCCAAGTTTTTTATTTTGTTGATGATGAGTCTATGTATGATGCTTCAGCTCCCAAGAATGAATAAATTTTGATAGAAATAAATAATGATGACATTAACCATCAAGAAAATTTCATGTAAACATATAATGAATAAATTAACAATGAAAAAAATGTCATCCCACCTCTAAATAATGAAAGTAATAATGATTTTGAAACACCTTCTCAATAAATTCCACCATTACCAACACCTCCAAGAATTGTGCATAGAAAAGACAAGTACTCAATTGAAGTCGATGAAATTATTTTAGAACCAATGCATAACAAAATGTCCAATCACCATTTAGGAAGACTGGATCAACAAATCTATGATACTTTTTTTCATAATTTGGAGTATGATAGTCAAATATGTTAATTATTTATTTATTTGATAAAATTGATTAAGACGAGACCTATAATGTACACAATAAGATTAAGAATATCTAACATGGATTATGAAAAAAATAAAATTATTGAAAATTAGTATGATGCATATCATACTATAGTACCAAAATGATGCATCAAAGATTGTAATGTTGCCTAGTGTATACGTATAACTTGCTCAATAAGTGACAAAATAGGGAAAAAGTGAATGGTTTAAAAATAAGCAAAACACTTAATATAAATAGAAAAATAATAATTAAAGAAATTGAAATATGTGAAAGATTTAATGAACCTAGTACCAATGAACTCTGGGCATTCTCTAGTAGACTTCCACGAAATGAAAAGTCTATAATCGATTCTCTCAAAGAGTTACTTGCTCAATTTTGGAAAGATAATACAGGAGTTTCACCCAATAAAAGAGATGTTGTGAAAATAAGAGTTGGTTATCATAACCATGAACCATATCCAAAAAAATTATTGGATATGACTCAAACAAAATTATACTCTAAATTTTTTTAAAAACATCCACAAATTTATATTTGTTAAAGATATTTTGAGATGGAAAAACCTTTTTATGTTAAAATAAATCACACACACACACCACTTGTTGTAGGCAACATGTTGAATTCTCAATGCACTATGATGTTTTTCATCATATTCATTGTAGTTTGCATACTAATTTTATTTTATAAGAGTGTGGCATTGAATTACAACCAAAATAAGCTAGGGAATTTATTATAGATATCTTTTGTAAAAGACCAGATGAACAATTATTTTACAATAAATGATGTTTAAATATAAATTGTAGCATTTGTGGTGGATTTGAAAAAATTAAAAAATGTATCCGTGAGGAGATTACAAGTGAAATTTGACAGGAATCAGTTGGTTTAAGCAAATATAAATTAGTGACTTATCAAGTAAAAGATGGTAAAGAATCTAAAAGGTGTGAGATTGTTATAAAAATGATACATGTTTCCTAATTTTTGGTCAAATTTAGGGAGAAGATTATTTATGAGTATGCAAGGTACACACATAGGGATAGATGGTTGGATGACATTTCAAGATAAGCAAGGATACATTACCACTTGGTTCAATTATTTTAGTAGTTAATTTTGTTAGAAAATAGACATTCAAACCTCAAATAGAAGTTCAATAGTAGTATTACAACTCATCACAAGTTTCCATGTTCGTGCATATAACATTCATACATACACCTAATAGTATAGTGAAACAATGGAAAATATTAAGGGAGTATCATTTCTATATCAATGATAATAGATCAAATTTTTAAAAGTATGTGTAAGGTTGTTTTCAAAAGTTCTATATACAGTTAGGTCAGAGGAACATTACTTTCAATCAACATTACATTTGGTCAAACAATTGCATGAATGTTTTATTGGTTGAGCATGATGCACATTACAACTGGTGTAGAACACATTTGGAGTTTCACCAAGGTTTACCATATAAAAGGGGAGCTTGGCGATGCTAGATCATGTTTAAAAAGAGCTATTGTAAGGGAGGATCTGAAATTTGAAGAAGGCATTCATTTGATAGATGTAAAGACTATGATTGAATTATGTAATGAGAACATGTGTCATGGTGCTCAACCAAATTCTACTATTCGTAGAAATTTTTGTTTAATGGAGGAAGAACACTTGGAAAAGTATGAGGATTGCTTGATTCTAAAGAGTTTAAGTTACCTCCACTCATTTCATAAATCCAATGTAAGTTCTTATATTATTCATACAAGACACTTGGCATGTTTTTATTCTACATGCATGGACTCTATTTGGAATGAGTGCGAGTCACAAGAGTGGGTGGATGATTGAAGTTTCAAACCTCTAATTAGAATTAACACATATCAAGTTCTAAAAACATTTCAACTTATAAATATGACATCATCATATGTTTTTGATGATGTATTTGATCTAGTGCAGCCAAGTTGAATATTTTTCATTATATACAATTTATTCTCATTATATACCTTCATATTATAGCGAAAAATGTTTTTTGTGATACAAGGCATGCTTTTGCCATTATTGTAGATGAGAATAACAAAGAAGGCACTGATTACTACTTGTGTTTGTTTGTAGATTAAAATAAAAAATTACTTCCCCAGTTATAAATGGAAAAAACATTGACTATCCCACTGGGTTAGTGGTAGGCACTGAAACTTGGTTTTAAAGATATCCTATAAAATAATTAGATTAATGTTTGTTTGAAGAGTTTGAAATTCATATAAAGATACTACACTATTCAATTTTGATTCTTTCAATGAATATTCAATCATAATAATATCATGGGAGGCTATTAAACAAGACTCTATGAAAAGTTCAAGAGTTAGACCATGAAGCTATTCTTGATACTATCAAGGTTATAGTAGATCCTAGTGGTTTTTTGGATTGAAATATGGAGTTTTTTTAAATTTTAAAATGTAGATGTAATCAATTTTACAAAGGTTTTTTGATTTTTTAGATAGTACATATAAATTTTATTTTTAATTACTTGTTAACAATTTTTTGCAGGTTAGTGATGCCAGATAAGCTTCCACCTTCATATGGTTGGCAATGTCAATAAAGAATTCTATATTCTTGAAGATAAGAGAATAATAGGTTGGACATAATCAAATCTCAATTTGGATGTGATCGAAGCTTAGGAAATGACTTGTAGGTTTTGTTTTATGGGTATTTGAACTTAGGTTAAAATGTGCATTTTTTTTTGTATTGGGAAGGATGTTCTTGAGGCTAGAATGGGCAGTGGGTTTATCAATCAGGCCTGATGGGAGGCCAAGAACCTAGTATTATATGTTATCCACCCCCCTCCCAGACTTGTTGGTAGTGTTAGTTTTAACTCATGAAGCATCAGAACTAGAGTTTTACAACCACATCTTAAATTTTAACAACATTTATTGTCAGTGTTTCCACTCTCTAGAATGTTAGTGAAAATGCACTTCTTGGTGGATTTCAATGTCATGGAAGAGTGATAAAATTTAATTTGACTATATAAACATGATCAAAGTGATATATTTATAGGTGGAAGTCTAAAATGTATAAATCCCAGTTGGAGCTCAAGAAGTTGCTTGTTCATTGACAAAAAGTTGCATCTTTGGACCCATCACTACAACTTGTCTAACAGATTGATCTCGAAGCTTCCACCTAAGTGATCTAGGGTATAATTATAGGGATTAAATAGGTAGGTTAGGGAATTAGTGGTTTATGGAAATGAATTTTTATTTATTTTTATTCATGTTTGAACTTAGACTAAAATATTGATTTTTTTTTGTATTGGGAAGGGTGTTCTTGAGGCTGAAATGGGTGGTGGGTTTGTCAATCGGCCATGATTGGAGGCCAAAAATTTAGACCTAGATGTTATACACCCCATAGACATGTTTGAAGTGTCATTTTTCACTCATAAATCATCTGAACTAGAGTTCTAAAACCATAACTTAGACTTTGACAACATTTATTATCAGTGTTTCTATTCTCTAGAATGGTAGTGAAAATGCACTTCTAGGTGGATTTGATCATCATGGTAGTATGATAATATTTAATTTAACTATATTTAAATTATTAAAGTTATATATTCATAGGTGGAGGTCCCAGAGGTAGAAATGCCAGTTGGAGCTTAATAAGTTGCTTGTTCACTGACAAAAAGTTACATTTTTAGACCTGTCAATGTAACTTATCTAATAGATTGATCTTAAAGATTAAAAATAAATGTTTGGGGAGAGGTATGGGAAGGATATGATGGTTCATATGAATTAATTATAATTTTTTTATGCGTGTTTGAACATAGGGTAAAAAATTGCATTTCTCTTCTATTGGGAAGGGTGTTCTTGAGGATGGAATGGGTCATGGGTTTGTTGAACATGACTGATGAGAGGCCAATAACCCAATAATAGATATTATCCACCCCTAACACATGTTATAAGTGATATTTTTGACTCAATAAGCATTATAACTAGAGTTATACAACCATAACTTAAACTTTGACAACACTTGTTGTCAGTGTTTTCATTCTCTAGAACGATAGTGAAAATATACTTTGAGGTGGATTTGAACATCATGGAAGTGTGACAACATGTAATTTTACTATTTTGACATGATCAAATTGATATATTCAAAGGTGGAGGTATTGAAGGTAGAAATGCCAATTGGAGCATAAAAAGTTGCTTGTTCATTGCTAAAAAGGTTGATTTTTTAAACCCGTCACTGCAACTTATCTAACATATCGATATTGAAGCTTCCACCTATTTCTCTAAGTTTGATTAGAGGGATTAAATAGTTAGGGGATATATATAATGGTTCACATAAATGACTTATAATTTTTTACACATGTCTTAACTTAGGCTAAAAAATTGCATTTTTCTTGTATTGAGATTCGTGAAGGGCATTTTTTAGGCTGAAATGGGTAATGGGTTTGTCGATCACACCTGATGGAAAGCTAAGAACCTAGTTCTAGATGTTATATTCCCCCTAGATGTGTTGAAGTGTGAATTTTCACTCAACAAGCATTAGAACTAGAGTTCTGCAACCACAACTTAAACTTTGACAACTTTGACAACTTAAACTAGAGAATTAGAAAATTAATGAGTAATTTACCTATTGAACTATTGACAACTTTAACAAATTTGATAATTCTAAAAACTTTGACAACTTAAACTAGATAACTAGGAACTTAAATATTAATTGACCTATTTACTTATTGATCTATTATGTAGTGTTAGAAAATTAATTGAACTATTTACCTATTGACTGATTAGGTGGTAATTAACCATTGACCTATTATGTGGTATTGAGTAATTGACCTATTGAACTATTGACCTATTAACATATAAATTGGCCTATTATGTATTATCCATTCAATGTATGTGATTTAATTAGTTTCATGTTAACCTTGAAGGTTCTTGAGGCCATGAATATGTTGTCATTTGTGTAAGGTTGAAGGTGGATGAATGACTGTAGGTGGTAACTAAGAAGTGACTATAGGTCACAATCAAGGAGGGGAGCTTGGAGTGATTCTACCAGGTTGGTAAGTTGTGAGTCATCATGTTATTAATTTTCAATGTGTTGAACCTATACATACCTACATAGAAATGAGTAAGACATTTCTACATGGAGAACTTGACAAAAAGGGTTACCTCTACCCATATACCTTATTTTGCCTATAACAGTCTAATATGAAAGTAAATGGTTGTTTCTCATGAAGGGAGTATGAATTTGGTGTATATAATGATATATATATTGATAATTATAATTGAGGTGGATGTTTAATTATTTTTATACTAAATATAATTGTAAAGAATCAACATATAATCCTTTAAAACAAAGAAACCCTGTCTATACCCTTTTTTGGGTTAACAATCACATTATAAAGGGAAGTAAGAGTTGTTTATTAATGTTCTAAAGTATGACATTGAATATATGGAATTTTAATATGGTCCCATCAGGAAAAGAGGTTTTGAGTAGCTTATAATATGCATGATATATTTGAAATTTAACTAATACACCATGTTGCTATCACAGGGTTGTAGGGTGCCTTGTTGTGCATAGTCAAGATAAAGAGGAGAGACTTTTCTTGTATAAATGTGTATGATAATGGATATAATAGTTTTTTTTGTTAGTGAAAAATGGAAATAAGGTAGTGATAATTGTAAAATCCCTTAAGAGAGTCCTTGACACTCATTGATACACAAACCCAATTGTCACAGTCCTAAATAAGACTCAAAAACTTGTGTTTTGATGGTTAGAAGAGAGAATAAAGAGAAATGAAATGTATAACTGATTTTATAAAGTGTTTGGGGTGAAAATAGAACTATATTTTGTGTTTTTGTCTTTTTAAAATTTGTATAACTCAATATATTAAATTATATAGCCCCTCAGCCTGTGAAGAAGCCTAACTAGGGTTTCAAAAGAAAAAACCCACAAAAAGAGTTTTAACTCTTATAAATAAATTAAAATTAATAATGTGACATGTTTTTATGTATGGAAAATGAATAAGGTGGGGTTTGTGTGGTTAAAGTTTGTAAATTATGGATTTGGTGACCGTGGATTTAAGATAGCGTTGATTAGACCTAATTGAAGGGTAGTTTACAAAGGAAGTGTGGTCTAAGAGTCAGGTTAGGTCATGAAATTTGACACACACTCATAAAGATATAAATTATGGAAATAAAAGGTTTTTAATATCCATAATAGTTTATATATTTCTCAAACCAATAGAATTTGTAAAAAAAAAGGCTACAAGCCTAAAGACATGATTGTGAGCCCTATATGTGAAATTGAATGTTAAAGTGTGTTTGAGCAATTGTAAGATGTTAAGGTGGGTGTGATTTGACCATATAATAACATATATGATATAATACTAAATCCTTGAGATGTATATCATGTTTTGGTACTTGAAACCTAAGAGGATTGCCTAGTGAGAAGATAGTGAAAGAGTGAGAGGACGTTTGTGAATGGAATGCATGAAAGGAGTTACAGAATGAATGTGAGAGGTATGTAAGAGGTATAATGACACCAATAAATATCTCCAAAGTGTAAAATAAGTAGGTAAAAATAAAATAATGCCATTAAGCCTAAGTGATAAGAGTGTCATTAGTCATTTCCACTACACACAATGAAATAAAAACTTTAAGTTAAAAAAATATGGGAGATATAAGATTTATAGCGTTTAAAAAAATAATTATTTAATCCTTATTTGTGTACAAAATTAAATATGAGATTTGATAGATAATAGTTTGGAATATTAAAAAAACATTGTAAAATAACACATAATGAAATAAAAACTGAATATAAATTAGTTAGATTGCCATGATAGGCATAAAATATAGGGATATGTGTGCAATGTCAATAATACATAGATTTTCGTGATAGACACATAAAAAATTACATCTATCAGCATAGTTTCTAATGTTGGGTGAATATCATATACGCATATACTATGCCAAAATTGCATAAATTACCATATAGGCATACAAAAAGGTACACATCATGTGTAATATAGCCTATTAATCAAATATCCTTCCTCTCTTTGCCTTCCTCAAATAAGACTCTCCATGGGATGCCCTGATAGTAGATGGAGACCCCTCTAATGCCTTAGATTGCTCTAAGCTTTGACTGTGGGTCCTACACTCATAGTTAGCTTGCAATTGAGCCTATTCAAATACAAGAATAATTACAAAATTAACATAAAATACATTCAAATAATTGTTAAGAAATTAATTTTAAACTATAATCATTTAAACATGTACTTACTGCAAGCTCACGATCTTGCTCAATCTATTTTTCATGCTCAAACAAGTCAATGGTAGGTTCAACTATATGAATATGCATCTCAAGTATGTGAGGAACATGAGAAGTTTCCCTAATAATCATCTAACTAGGACTATCATATGTCATAGGACAAACCTGCTACACATTACATTTACATAAGTTATATTTTCCCCAAGTACATGTATTAAGACTATTATAACAAGTCTATTTTTGCAATTCAAAATTATAAGGACTAATATATATCTCTATCAACACTTGTGTAGATGAAAATGAAGTAGAAATGCCTATGTCTATCTTAGCTCATAGAGAGGGAGGAGTGGCTACTATAGCCATCAATTGTTCATGTAAACAAGGTCTCACTTAATTTTATATAAAGTATCAAATCATATATATGGAAACCACGCATAACATGAAAATACAATGTAAACAAAGAATCATGGAAGTTTAACTACCATACAATGTGAATATCATGAAAAAACATTGCAAACCAAGAATCATGGAAGTATATAACTATCATACAATGTGCATATCATGAAAAGAAAATGTAAACCAAGAATCATGAAAGTGTAACTACCATACAATGTGCAATTACCAAGAATATAAAGTAGTTTTCATGTTGGAGGTAATATAAACATTTTAATACATGTAGGAAGTGTGAGTGGATGAGTAGGAGGTGGAAATTATAGTTGAACTTAGATAAGGCAAAGTTAGGGAGAGAAAAGGAATAAGAGACATATCAAAAACTCTATCCTTACTTGTAAAACTTCTTTAGATAGAGTAAAATACAATTTTATATTTAATGGAGAAAGGTTGAGCTACACATATATGGCCATCATCCTTATATTATATGTGTGATATTAGTCATATGTATCTCTATATATAATACATGGATTGATATCGCATTCACTTATAATAGATGGATGACAAGTGATTTATGGGAAAGTACCCAACCAATAGAAAGGATCATGAACCATATTGAATCCACCTCTTAATAAAGGTGTGTGTAAATAAAATTATACCAATAGGTCGAGGAATGGATGTCCTTATCCAATATATCAATTTTTAGCCATATAAATATATATTGTCTTGTTTTGTCTTGAGAGAAAAAAATTCAAATAGTTTGGATGTTGAATTGGAAGAAAATATAAAGTGTAATTATTGAGGCTAGCATATATTTTAGTACCAACACAAATGGTGGATCTCCCCCTAGACTTGTATATTACCTTAAATTATTCATTTTTAGTAAGATTGGAAGGTTTATCAAATAGATGTGAAGAGTGTCTCATTGAATTGGGATTTAGGCGAGGAAGTTTACATAGTACAGCCAAAATGATACATGGTCCTAGAGAGTGACCATTGGGTTTATAGGTTTGTCATGTCACTATAGGAACTAAGGCATGCTTCGTAAACCTATTACATCAAAATAGATCAGCACCTCTAAGATTATGGAGTTAGAATAAGTCTTTATGATCTAAATTTACATGTTAAAAGAGACAATGATAACATAGTGATACTCATTGTCTATGTTGATGATATTGCCATCACAGGTAGCATGGCCATTGCACTTCTATAATCAAAAACTAATTTATGTTATGATTTTGACATGAGTAGTTTAGGCATCATAAATTTTTATTTATGCATAGATTTTTGGAAATTTTATCATACTATATGTATGATAGATGAAAATATGCCAAAGCACTTTTGGAAATGTTCATGATGACAAATAATGATCCATCAACTAAAGCCATGGATGTTTATTATCTAAAGGCAAAATTGCAAGTAGATTGGCGTAGTATATTTATTTCACATGCCTAACACTGTGTGTGTGTGTGTGTGTGTGTGTGTGTGTGTGTGTGTGTGTGTGTGTGTGTGTGTGTGTGTGTTGGGTGCACAAATATATATGAAAAAGAAAGAAAAATGATTGTTTGTGTTTACTCATATCAAAGAAGAGGAAGTAAATGCTACATGTGCAATCATGTCAAGTTTGTGTCCTTATGGTTTTAGATTCAATATGGTAGTAGGAATTTTAGTTTTCATTATTATAAAATTATTTGGGAAAGAGGTATATGAATGAGACACCCATTCAATAGGATATTATCGCTTCCAAGCTAACTTCCACTAGGAAAATGGGTGTATATTCAAAAAAAAAACTTCAAATATTTTATGGAAAAATGTGCTTCATATTTTCTTCATAAATAATGTCCTATCCCTCGAATCATGTAATACATTTATTGTAAAATAGTGTATTGACCTTGGATAAAAGAAAGAGAAAACGTACCACATGGGTAATGGGTAAAAGATATGAATACAACATCTACATCCTTAATCAGTGACATTATAAGAGCATTGTAGGATGTTACTCCCAAGGAAGCATGACCCGATATAAGACCATTCATGACTTTTATATTTTTAGTTGTGTTATTTATGCATTAATTCTTGAGAAGAGAAGTAAATTAGATGCAAAGATCAAAACATATATGTTTATTGTGTTATGTCTATTATTAATGATGCACATTTATTCTCTTTGTTCTTAAATTATCTTGTTATTATTACTCATTTTGAAGGGTAACATGTGGATTTATGTATAATGGTAATGGTGACATAATTCAAAATAAGAAGATGACTATATTGAGCTTAGAAACATCATTTTCAATATGGTGTTACCTAGAAAGACCCCTAGATAAGTGTTCTTCATTTTATAAGTATCCTCATGGCATGTGAACTACCATTATCTAATCTTGAATTATATTATTCATGAGATATTTTTGGGATTTACCAAAAGTAGTTATATAAATATGCTGAGCCCATTATCATAGCTTACAATTATTGTAAATAATAGAGCAAGGATAAAGAAAGAGAACATGAAAATAGAGTGTGAAAACAAAGAATGATAAATATAAGTTAAACTTACAAGGCAAACATACATAGACTAAATGTACATAGAGCATAAGATTAATTCAAAATTTTACCTCTGTATAGGTAAATGGTGATGTCCTAATAGAGATATATGTAATATTGGATGGGCTAGTAGCTGGATTGAAATATGTAAACAACAACCATGACAAATCAAATGCTATAAATGTCAACTATGATGATGAAGGCACCATCACCTCCTATGACATAAAAGTGACATATATATTATATTCAATTTATATGTAAATTAATTTTTAGATAAATTAAATTTATAAATATAACTTAAATTTAACATGACATTTATATAAAATATACATGCATCTATGTAGTGGCTAATGTCTATACACTAAATATGTGTGCTAAAAACTCATCACTCATAAGAATATTATCAAAGCCATTTGAACCATCAATGCTATCATCATCAGAAGGTCCTATGCACATATCTACACATGAACTATAAGGGTGGGGTTGGGTTGGATAGGTGGCATATTTGTAGCATCACTCTGTAAAAGCCTACTTGTATGTTGAATGAGTGTATCAATGAGCGAAGTAAGAGCATGGAGAGTGTCGATCTGTATGACCTATTTAACTACAAAGGGTCTTTTGCTCAAGAGCCTTTTGGATATGGATCTATATAGGCCAATTAGGCATATGATATGCACTGATTCAATCCTATATGGAGCCTTTTACTGGGCCCTGAAACTCATTAAAATCAAAATAATTGGGAATCTCATTGAGGACAAACTCATAGTATAATTTCCTCAAAATATATAATGGGACATCATGGTTGTTGTATAATGTATATTTAAAGACCATTAATTATTGATCCTAAAAATTGGATGTGATTAAGTTATGCACATAGTGATGGATATGAAAATGTTTAGTGGTTATAGGAATTGGGGCATTGGTGGTTAGGTCAATGAATAGGGTACAATTGGAGGTTTTTAAAATACATTTATACTTGACTTGAAGTGCTAACAATTGGTTAGCATAATATGCCCTACAAGTATCCCTATATTAGTTCATCTATCAATTTAACTCATTATAAGGTCAATTTGTCCTAATAAGGTCTTTAGGGAGTCAGTTAGCTAGCTGTAGTGGGGGTTGGTCAATATGGGATCCCTCATGCTGCCAATTAACTCTTCAATTTCAAGTTTATTCCTGACAATGTTGTCAATTCGAATATCTTGACTTCCAAGGGGTTTTTAAGGAACTGCATGAGGGTTGGGTAGAGGGATAAGAGGAACAAGAATATTTTATGGAGGATTAGAAGGAGAGAAAAATAAGAGGGTTCTATGGAGGGTTAGGAGGATTAGCAGGATGGGCTCTTAAAAAAGCAAATTATAATTAAAAACTAGGGTTAAATAATGAAAATAATGAAAACTTAGGGTTAAATAGGTTTGATTTTTATCACTTACCTCTCCTAAATGGTGGTAACATTGATCAATAGGTTTTTGGGATGAATTTGGTAGCTTATTAGCACTCTCTGGTGTATTCCATGTAGAACACAATTTTGGAAGCTAAAGGGAGACTAAGTAAACTTGAATGTAAAATGAGGATTTTGTATTTGGGTTTTGATTTTTTTATACATAGGTAACATGATCACATTAGTGAAAATGATAATAAAGTGATTTTGATAATAATGTAATCACATTATTATTCAATATAATGTGATCATGTTATATATGATAGCATGATTGTGTTATGACTCCGTAATCACCAAGCCATAATTCAAATAACATGATCGCATCAATTAATTAGTGCAATCATAGTATTAATTATTACAATCACATTATTAATTAACATGATTTTTTTACTTGAAATGTCCATGAAATTGTACCCCAACTCTGTGCACTTACCCACTTTTTTGTTTGATAAAACATAGGGTAAAAAATACATATATATGTTAGAATTTCCTCTACCTAGTGGCCATGTTGATACTAGGGGAATCTTATTCCATAGGTTCATTATTGTAAGTTATATCCTTATATGACCTTTCTACCATATTGAGCTACCTAGATCACTTACAAATGTCTTTTTAGTTACTTAATTCTTACATCATGCTACATGGATATGTTATTATAGTATGATGTGGTATTGATACATATGGATGACATAGATTAAAGTACTATTTTTATGATCCATTGATGTTATTACTCATTTACATGATAGGTTAATTTATGCTTATCTATTGTGTGTGTCGTTTGGCCTTGTTTGTGACATCTTTATGCCCCTTATGTGTGAGCCTTGGCATTTTTTGATGTAACATATTTATGTCTTTTTATTTTTGGCCCTTGGACTTATTTTTTTCAACATCTTAATTTATCTTTTAAGTGGCTCTTGGGCTTATTTATGACACTTATGCTTGGGCTCATTGCACTTGTTCATATTTTTAACACTGAGTGGTGGCATGATCCATATCATTCACTTTTACTATGTAGTATTATTTAATTATCCTAGTATTTTGTGCTTCATTAGTACATATATGTAGACATGATGCTTATATGCACTACATTGCATATATTATATCCATGCCTTTATTTACATATACATTACTATTATGACATACTTTACACATGTTCACATGATATAATTAAATCTTATTTTGAGATGAGTTACTTACATGACACATCCCTAATCTAAAAAGGTGAAAATTATAGCAGAATTATCATAGATACATAATCCTTCATGAATATAAAATCACATTAGAGTATAGATTTTAGAGATTCATAATGGTTAAGATATCAGATGATTCAATTGCATAAAAAATATTGGTACATTGATAAAAATTACACAGGCATTTGCACTAACTTTTTAGATACTTTCAATTATATATTTATACACTCTTAGTTGAATATCTATGGGTATCTATAAATAATTTAAATGAACATGAATTACAAGTTTCTACATACATATGCATTTGAGCTATAGGTTCTCAATTCAACATATATCTATGCATATCATTCTATATCTCATAGAAGATGATACGATTCATGCACATGCACACATTTATATATTTATGAAGCATGTTTCTAGTTCATTCACATAAAAAAACATAATTTACAGATGAATGAAAAATGGTTGTCATTCTAATTCACATTTATTAGATTTATGATCATGATTTGTGCATGGACATTCCATTCTCTTTCAATCATGTATTTTATTCTACATTGAGAAAACTTAGTGAAATAATACAAAAAAACATGTGTTCATGATGGGGGCATGAAATTTTTTCATTCCCTTTCAATCATGTGTTATTTTAACATGGAGCAAACTTGAGTGAACTGAAGGGAAACTGTAAAATTGAATTTATAAGCCATTTGTAATGTTTAATTTTATTTCTTTGAGTGAACCTATCATATGGTTCTCTCTTTTATCTATGTAGTTATTTGGGTTTTTACATTGGATACTTATCTCCAAATTCATGAGGGTTGGGACATTTTGTCTTCCCAACCCAAAATATAGCAAAGTTACATAAATTTTGGGCACAAGAACCCAAACTCTCCATGTGCTTCAACAAAAAAGCAATATTTATCTAGTGCTTCAACAAGGAAGCATAATATCATAAAATTTTTAAGGGTACCGTGGTTTTCACCAAGAAATAAGTGTATTCTTTCCTTGCTCTTTAAAGTTTAATAAATTTAAATCCAGATTAAAATTGTCAATTGATGGGCATGCACTACACATGATTGTAGGTTTTTGTATTGAATGAACTACGTAGTTAGAATTTCATACCATATCTAAAATATGTTGTATTCATTCAGGTAGATTTTATTCATTTAATTTAATAATTTAATTACTAAAAAGAGGTTGTAATGTTTAGATACCAAATTTTGGTATTTGATCTTTGATAATGACAAACTTGATATACATTTACCACACATGATTTGACCACACAAATGGGATTTTATTCCACCATTCTCTCACACATATATGTTATCTTATGATTTGACCCTTCCATTATAATTATATTACACACCTACAATAACCTCACTATATATTTCAAACTTACTAAATATAGTACACACGTATCTCTAGACTTTTAGTTCAATCCATCTTTATATAGACTACTTCCACTAGTTTCATTTAGTATAGATAGTCGACACTGATATGATCTGGTCAAAACTGATCCTCTCCCAATAACAAACAATTTTTGAAAAAACACATTTCCTTAGGATTAGACCATATGTCCATCTTGTCAGTGGAGAAATAATTTACCAAAATAAATTAAGGTATGCCTCAAGATACATGTTTAATTATTATAACTATCTTCATATAACATGTGTATGCCTAAAAATACATGTTTCATACATGATTTGATGATCTAATCATACTATAGACTATTCTAAAATAATATTTTCTTAATAATTGATATAAAATTTTATCAAGTATTATTAATCTTATTTGAGAGAGAGAAACTATTAACTAGTTAATCCCTTAAAGGACTAAATACTATGATGTTTTATCAAGTATCAATATATATATTTTAATGAATAATATCCTTTATTTATTTTTTATTACTCCATTCAAAGAACATGAAAGAACAAAAATAATGACACCAAAGAAGAAGATGAACAAGGAAAAATAGAAAGAAGATAAAAAACACTACATTAGAAAAAAATAAATCTCATCACTAATCTAAAAGTGATACAAGAGGTAAAGAAGCAATACTATAAAATAAAACTAATCCGATGTTGGTTAACAATGTTGAATTAGGAATCATTAAATATAAAATAAAAGTGAATACTTAATTTTAAAGACTGAAAATGCAAGTATGAAATATAGGGTGAACTCAAATTGTAAAAGAAAATTATAATTTTTGTTGAGAAGCTATGCATTTCATAACTAATTTACAATAATTATAAGAGGAAAAAAATATAGGTAATGAAGACTCACAAAATTATTGTACAATGTAGAAAGTATTATTCATTATTAGAGCAAACTAAAAATATGATCCACACATACATATGTATTATCATATAGTCATCAAAATATTAATAATCTTGGCCATAATTAGATAATCAATTTTTAAATCAAATAATCAACCTAGATATACCTGGTTATACCATACAAGATATTTTACCATTAGAGAATGTGTTGTTTGGTCTTCCTATAGTAATACTCAATCTCATAGGTCTATGATAGAAGATAAAGTGTAGTATGAAACTTGATATTAAGAGATCTTATATGTGTATGAGTTATTCTATCTCTAAAATATGTCCTTTAATTCCTTTTAAATATCTCACTCTAAAAGTTGGTTGTACTTTAAGTTGTAACTAAATTTTTAGTTAACATAAAATAAGTTAGGATTATTACTTTATATTTAAATTCTAAATAATAAGTTCATAAAGTGAAGCTATAATGACTCTAATTATTATTTACTTAATAGACAGAAAAAAATTATATGTCAAGATGGGGGTCCACTTATAACAACTTGGTTGATCATTAATACAAGATTTCATATGAATCAAATAATTATAAATGACTAATATATAAGTAATAAATCCTTAAAATGTCTTTTAAAAATGATCAAACTCATACTTTTTTATCAAAAAATTTTATATTTCATGATAACACTCCAAATCACACTTCTAATAGGTAACTAGAGGTATATCAAAGACAAGGAAAATAAAAACTTGAAGAATAATGATGTCAACTCTATGACTCAATGGACAAGACTTGGTCAATACATTCAAAATTTCATTCACAACAGAATACACATGGGAAATTATGTGTAGTAAATTATCAAGAATTGACATTTGTGAACTATGAACCAAATAATTTTGTAGATTTATGGTACTTTAGGCAACAAGAAATTTCATCCAGATTTTGACTTCAGCAAAATCAAAAAATTATTTAACAAATGTGTATACCAATTCTAAGAGACAATTTTTCACTACAAACACTTGAAATTTATTTAGGTCCCAAGACCTAATTAAGTATTTTATAAGTTATTGACATTGACGACGCCTTCCTCAGGGTCTGAAAGTTCATGAAACCCCTAAAATTATCGAAATGGTCTAAGGTAAAAAATGTAAATTCTTGTTTTGGTCATAACTACTTCATCTAGACTCCATTATAGGTCTCATTCAAATCGTTAGAAACTGATTTTAATGAGGATCAATTTTTATTCAGGTTTTAGAGTCCCAAACTTAATACTTTTTGTGTGAAATTATTTCAGAGGTTTGAGGTGCTATTCTCATCTTAAAGTTCTTAAATTGTCTAAAGTTTTAAAAGGTGCCTTCGATGCTAAGAGGTTTTGACTAGAACTATGGATTTTATAATTAAGATATATTTTTTTCCAAAAGAGTGATAAATAAATATAATATTTTTGTCTTTTAAAGTCTTAAAAAAAGGAGTTTCCCAAGATAAATAGAAAAAAGAAGAGGGGAAAACTCAAGTTAAGACTGAGTTAAGTCTTAAGTCAGGTTAAGTAAAATGGATAGATATGAAACCGCCTTGTGAAGGCATGAAAGTATAAAATACCTAGAAAGACATTTTTAGAGGGTTTAAATTTTTAGTTTGTCCTAGTTTATGGAGAGAACATGATACAAATTTGTGTACAAACAATTGCTTTCTAGACATTTAAGAATGGAATGTATCGGAATGTATGATATAAATATATTTCATGAGTGAATATATATGACAAATTCTTATATTTTATTCATTGTGTGTAAACCCTTATATTATGATAGTTACTAAAAATGATTTCTCAGTGAGGTTTTTTTGTTCAAAATTTCATTGAATATGTTGTTGATTGGTTTTGACACCTGAAAGATGGACGTATTATGGATTGGAACATCATGAAAAATATTTTTTTAGATATATTTGAACTAGCCATGGACGTATGTGCATCGATGTCCAAGTTTTAATAAATATGAAAAATGAATAAAAGAACATGAGATAATATTTAGTAAGTCTCAACAAATTGCTAGTATTAATTCCTTATTAATCAACATTGTCCGTTTACTATTTCCATTAACTCATAAATCCATTTCATCAATATGATAAACATATTACGTGATATGGAAGATGCACAAAAACAGAAAAATGAGTTTGAAGATCATATGATTTTTTTCGAGAAATTAAGGGGACATCATGTAAAATATCTTTGAAACACTACAAATAATGAGTGCCCAATGGACCCTACCAAAAAGAAACATAAATACATCGTGAACAATTCATATTCCCCATTTCATATGCAATAGTTTTGGAAAAGGAGAGAATAAAAAATGCTGCTAACATATCCTGATTGTTTCAATCACACATTTTTAGTGAGAAAGATTTGTCTCTGGAACCATTGATTGAATTGCAAGGAAAAGGTTTCTGAAATGTATCATTTGTATTGTGATGATAGTGATGATGAATTAGAGATATTTCTCTGTGATGAAGGGAATAAATCTCTTCCAGTTACCTATGGAAAAAATGCTCATTATTGTATTCAGTAAAATAATCTGTTGGAATGCTCCACTTCTCTAATATCATCGTTTGAAGGATCTTCCAATAACATCTATGAATAAGAAAACAAAATTAATAATTTGTAAATGCTTTTTTATTCCTTATAAATGAAATACTTTATTAAATATCTTAAAGATGATCTTAACAGATCTTAAAATACTGAAGACACTAGTGATCAGAGGTGAAGACTATGTGGATGAATAAATCTTGATGAATATTTTTACGGAAAGAAAGATAGAGGATCAATGTGAAGTTGATTATCAGATTGTGCAAATGCACCCTTGGCTAGCCAAGAAGTATGGAAGTGAACCAGAAAATATTCATCTCCCAACATACCTGCAACCTAAATATGAGAGATTAGAAGTTCTTGAATAATGCGAAGAAGTAGCTCTTCATGAATAGGTTAGAAATGAACCTATTTTTGAAACTTTTTGTTTTGAAAGTTGTTTTGGTGCCAATTCCTATAGATTCATTCTAGCCTTCAACTGAAATTACATTTCTTATCCCAAACAGAAGACGGTAAACTTTTTTTTTTCTTCATTTAGAGTCATTTCATGATAATTTTATTTATCATTTTTCTTCTAGAGAAAGCTCTGTCACATGGCCACAATTTAATATCTAGAATGTAGTCAAACAATTGTCTCATTTTGAGCTGTTTCAAAATCTTCGTCTTCTCTGCTCATGTGAAGTTGTCTCGTCCAAGGTCATACTTGTCTGAACCCACCAACAGGTTTACATAGTTCTATTGTCCTCCTTAGCCCCTTGTAGATATTTCAGCTTGATTTCATTTTGGCTTATTTTTACAATTTTTTTTGGGGGTGCTTATGTGTTTTTTTCCAATAATTACAGCAAAAATTGTGATATTTTCCCATCCCTGTGTTGGTATTTTTTGCGCACAAGTTGTTTGCTTTTTTATCTTGTTTACCGAAGAACAAGTTGTTTTGGTGAAATTTATGAAAGGATATTAGATATACTGGCAATGACAGTTACTTTACTAACGTTTTGAAGAGGATTCAGAATTATTGCCACTAACAAGAGCTCTTGCAACTCTTCGTGGCACAAAAAACATTGTGAAAAGTATGGATTTTGGTATACCAGGATATAAATGTACCTTTATGATTTCCCTCTTCGTACCCATGGGTTAATCCAACTATAATTTCACAATCTGATGGAGTACTATTGTATGATATATATTTTTTTAAATAGAAATATTTTGGGTACAGAACATAAGTTTATAAACATGTTACACAACCTTATAGAAAATGGACAAACTATGTTACACATTGGAATATTTAGTCTTGGATTAAAATATTCTTATGAGTTTAAGAATATCAATGGAGTGGGAATCTTTGGAGAAGGCTGCAATCACAAAGAAAATAAAAAAAAAGGAGGGGTGGGGGGAGAAGGAGAAGGAGAAGGAGAAGATTGCTTCATAAGAGTGGGAATAATATTATTGAAAGAATTGGAGAAGCATTATCTACTTCAATAGTGAAGTAGTTTCAAAGGAATTGCTGAGATGGTTTACCTCAACAAGATGTTCAAATAAATTATAAGTAGGTGGTCAAAACATTATAATTCTGAATATAGAGGGTTTGAGTCTGGACCCAAATTTCTTTGACTAGTAAAAATACCAGCAATAAAGGCAGTGAAAGTTTTCATTTTTAAGTGATGAAAGGAACTGGTGGTCTTTCTTACTTTAAGTTTAGTTCTTGGATCAAAATGCTCATATTACAATTAGTAGAACTTCAAGAGGACGTGCAAAGAATAACAAGTAGTTTGGAAGGACCTTTGCTTTGAGGGGAAGAAATTTTGCAGCTAATAGTTAATGCTCAAGGCAATGCTTCAAGCAAGTAATGCTAGAGTACATCAAGCAAAGAGTGGTTGGTGCACCTATCGCCTGAGGAGAAGAAACAAAATTATTGAAACCCAAATGACAATGGCGAGGCTTGATATTCAAAGCATTGGTAAGGAAGAGACTTATAACCTACATAGTGAATAAAGAGACGGTAATTTCAAGTACAACAAACTATGACCAAACAAGTGCTACAATTTTCGTTTATCAAGGCGACAAGTGTTAGCTAAGCACAAAACAAAAGATGTTGGAAGATAATTAAATGGTGAAGTAAATAAGTGACAGTCGTTGTAAGATACCTAAATGAAACGTAGAAGATGATAATAAGAAACATTGAAAATGCACATATTAGCAAGCACAATGATGATACACATAATGGAAAATAAAGATGAGGAATATTCATAGGAAGATTTCATAAGGCGTGTTTCATTGAGAGGCATTGACATTGTTTAACCAAATGAAATCAATAGGTATGCAACCTAATCAGTATATCTTTTCCAACACTGTCTCAGAGTGAACCGCATGTGAGCCTTAGAACTAGGATCATTCATCGAAACATCATTGAAAACAAAGTAACGGCAGACGCTTTCATAATGCATTTCAGCTTCTCTCAGATGCCAAAAGGATCGACATACCCAAAATGGTTTATTAAGGTTTTGATTTTTTTTCTAAGTGTTATAATAAAATAAATTTAACCCCTCCATCTCATTCATCGTGTTGTGGCGGAACTACAGGAACTGTGCTGAGTTTCTTGGGTACCCGATAGCCTTGACAGACCTGATAGGGTCTAGGTTCCTCAGGTGCCTTCAACTTCTACCAAAAGAAAAGAAAAAAAAGCATTGGAAGAATAAACTAATTTAAATTTCATCGGGACTATCTAATCCAAAGTGTCTAAGACAAAGTGGTGCCGCAGGTTTCCAAATTGCTCGATGGGCCCCAAAATTTCCGAGGAAAGTGGTAAAACAAATAAAAAGATGAGAAGTTCCTCAAGTACCTCCTAAACACGATATTCTTAATTTGTCTTTGTTGATGTTGGACGAGCAGCTGCGGGCTCCTACTTCCAGCCCAATGTCTTGAACTTTTGATGAAGGCCGACAAGGAGATTGAAGAGTTGTGTCTCTTTGCCAAAAGGGAGATTGAAGAGATGTGTCTCATTCTTTCACTTGTATATATAATGCTTCCTCATTGTTCAAGATAAAAATATTCAATAACAAATATATTTATAAAGAGCAGACTTCAGAAGATTAAATCAGATTTATCCATTTGTGTTCATTATTCATTGTGTTGCAATTTTGTTTATTTCAATTCTGATCATAAATCTAACATGGTATCAGAGCAGGTTTGAAGACGATCGTGATCAGACTTGAAATTGCAGCAATACTCTCTTTTGTTCTTTATATCTCTTGTCTATCCCTATCTTAGTCAAGATGGTGAACAGTCTTAAAATTGAGGATAGACTCGAAGGAGCATCCAACTTCACATCATGGAGGTTTAGATTCATGCTCGCCTTGGAAGAAAATGACTTGGCTGAGTTTGTGGAAACCAAAGTTCCCGAACCATTGGAGGAAGAAGAGAAGTTGCAGTGGAAAAAGAAAGACATCAAGGCGAAGAAGATATTGGTTGACTCCATTAAAGATCATATTGTTCCGATTGTCTCCAAGTTGAAGACAACAAGGGACATGTTTAAAACCTTGGAGGAAATGTACGAAATCAACAACACCAGCCGGGCTCTTGCACTGAAGCAATAGCTACATCATGTGAAAATGGCGAAAGGATAAACAGTTATTGCTTACTTTATGAAGATTTCAGAATTAAGAAATCAGCTCTCTACAATTGGTCATGTAGTTGATGACAAAGACTTGACCATGCTTGCTCTTAATGGCCTTCCTTCATCATGGGAATCCTACATTCAAGGAATTAGTGCAAGATCAAAACTTCCCAAGTTTGATCGATTGAGGATAGATTGCATTCAAGAAGAGGCTAGATTGGTTGCTAGAGGAATTGGTCAAAGCTCTACCAATGAAGATATTCATGTCCTTTCCTCTAAATCATTTAAGAAGAAAAACAAGAATGAGAAGAAAGGATTCTTCAAGAGAAACAGAGATAATGAAACTGATGGCACTCCTGCTTTCAAGAAGAAAAGGGACCTCTCCAAAATCCAATGTTTTAGGTGTGACAAGTATGGTCACATTGCCAAATATTGTCCCTCCAGGCCTAAGCAACAAGCCACCATTGTAGATGTTGATGATGCCTCTCCTCAGAAGGAAACGTGTGAATATTTGTTCTATTCGGCATTATCAAGCAATGTACCTACTGACACCAACACTTGGTTAATTGATAGTGGTGCATCTCGACACATCACTGGGTTTAAGAAGCATTTATCAAACTTGATGGAGAGAAATTCTTGTGAACAAGTTATCATTGGAGATGATGCTAGCTATTCAGTGAAAGGGATTGGAATCTCTACTCTCCACTTAAAATCTGGTATTACTCTAAGGTTAAGTGATGTTCTCTATGTTCCAGGCATCAAACAAAATCTGGTTTCCATTTCAGCCTTGGAAGATAAGGGTTATCAAGTTGCCTTCTCCGAAGGCAAAGTTCTTGTGTGGATGAAGAATTCCAACTTCAAAACTGCTCGAATAATTGGAGTTAGACATGAGAGCCTCTATAGGCTAATTACTTGTCCACTTCAGGCATTAGTACATGATTCTTCAAACTTGTGTGATCTTTAGCATAGAAGATTAGCTCACCTACACTTTCGAGCTCTACCTATCATGGAGAAAATGGTCACGGGTCTTCCAAAATTCAACCAGGAGCATGAAGGTACTTGCAAAGGTTGTGCCATGGGTAAGAATACTAAAAGACCATTTTATAGCAGAGAAAGTAGATCTAAATGTATTCTAGATCTCATTCATTCTGATTTATGTGGTCCAATGTATGTTGCTTCTTTGGGTGGTTTCTTGTATTACATTACTTTTATGGATGACCACTCTAGAAAGACTTGGATTTATTTCTTGAAATCTAAAGAAGTACTTGAGAGGTTCAAAGAGTTTAAAGCTTAGGTAGAGAACTTATCTAGGAAGAGGATCAAAGTTCTGAGATCCGACAACGGAGGGGAGTATACCTCTGATGAATTCCATAACTTTTGCATTGAAATGGGGATTAAGAGGGAGTTATGTGTTCCTTACAACCCTCAACAGAATGGTGTTGCAGAAAGGAAGAACAGATCTATTATAGAAGCTGCCAAAGCTATGATTCATGACCAAGATCTGCAAATCTTCCTTTGGGCTGAAACATCTAAGACAGCTGTTTATGTTCAGAATAGAAGCCCTCGCCGCATTTTAGAGAACATGACTCCCGAAGAAGCTTTCACAGGGGTAAAGCCGGAAGTAAGTAATTTGAGGATATTTGGTTGTCAAGTATATTTTCACATACCAGAAGATAAAAGGACTAAGTTGAATCCTTCTGGCAAGAAGGGAATATTTGTAGGCTATAGTGAAACTTCAAAAGCCTATAGAATTTACATTCCAGGTCAGAAGTTGATTGAGATCAGTAGGGATGTTACATTTGAAGAGGATGTTGCATTTAAAAGATCTAAGAGTATTCATATGGAGATAGATAATGAAGCCAAGAGTCTCCTCAGGATATGGAAGTTGACCATACTCCTGAAATTAAGAGGGAGATTTTTGATTCAAAAGAAGATGATGTTTTAGTTAAGCCTTTGGAACCAACTGATGGACCTAATGACATTGTTATAGTACGAAAAAGGCCTCGATGGACTCAAGAAAACATGCAAGAGGCAGGGAAATATACAGGTCCCTGAAGATCTCTTAGAGAAAGCAAGGGACCTCATAAGCTCTCAGATTATGTGTTATTAATGAGTCAAATTATTGAGTCTGAGCCTTCTAGTGTTAAGGAAGCTACTAGTCAACAAGTATGGAGAGATGCTATGGCTGAAGAGTATCAATCCATCCTCAAGAATGATGTTTGGGATATCATACCTAGACCTGAAGGAAAATCTGTTGTTTCTTCTAAGTGGCTCTTCAAGATCAAGCATGCAGCTGAAGGAAGCATTGAGAAGTACAAGGCTAGGTTTGTGGCTAGAGGATTCTCTCAAAAAGAGGGAGTAGATTATGAGGAAACCTTTGCTCCAGTTGCTCATTATACATCCGTCAGAACCATCATTGCTATTGCAGCATTTAAAGGATGGAAATTACACCAAATGGATGTGAAGACAACACTTCTAAATGGTGTAATTGAGGAAGACATATTTATTGAGCAACCTGATGGTTTTGAGGTTCATGGAAAGGAGTCTCATGTTTGCAAACTAAATAAGGCTTTGTACGGCCTTAAGCAGGCTCCTCGTGCTTGGTATGAAAGAATTGATCGATACTTGATGAGCTTGAATTTCTCCAAGAATGATGCTGATTCAAACCTATACTTCAAGCTAATTGATGGCAACACATTAATCTTGGTTCTCTATGTTGATGATCTTATTATTACCGGAGAAGATCACCTCATTTTCAAATGTAAGAAGGAGTTAGCTTCAGAATTTGAAATGAAGGATCTTGATCTCTTACATTACTTCCTTGGTTTAGAAGTATGGCAAAAACCAAATGAGATCATTCTAAGTCAAGGGAAGTATTCTATTGACATATTGAAGAGATTTGGTATGATAAATTGCAAACCGATGTCTACACCGATGGAGTCAAATTTGTTGAAGTTAAAAGAGGTTGCAGCTAGTTCAGATTTGGTGGATCCTAGCATGTACAGACAAATGATTGGTTCATTAATGTATCTAGTTAATACCAGACCAGATATTTGCTATGTAGTGAGTGCACTTAGTCAGTTCATGTGTGAACCAAGACAAATACATCTAGTTGCAATGAAGCATATCCTAAGATATTTGTGCGGCACAGTTGGATATGGCTTGAGATATTCTTCTAGTATAGACTTGAAACTGCATGGATATATTGATTCTGATTGGGCAGGATGTGTCTCTGATCGAAAGAGCACCTCTGGATGTTGTTTCAGTTTGAGATTTGCTATGATTTCCTGGTGCAGCAAGAAACAGTCATTTGTAGCATTGAGTACAACAGAGGTAGAGTATATTGCAGCTTGTATGGCAGCTCGAGAAGCAGTATGGCTTCGTAAGCTCCTTACAGGATTGTTTGAACAATCAATGGAGTCTACAATCATTCATTGTGATAACCAGAGTTGTGTGAAGATTTCTATCAATCTAATGTTTCATGATAGAACCAAGCATGTTGAAATCAAATACCATTATATTAGAGATATGGTATTGAGGAAAGCTATTGAGTTAAGGTATATTAGCACTAATGAGCAGATGGCAGACATTCTCACCAAGCCTCTCTCCAAGTTAAAGTTTGTGTACTTTCGAGATAAGCTTGGTATAGTGGAGAATACTGCCTTAACTGAGAAAGAGTCTTAGTATCAGTAATCCGTTGATAACGAGTTCTTCTCTAAGAGAGAAGTTCGAGGTGAAATCCCTTGATAACGAGTTCTTCTCTGAGAGAGAAGTTCGAGGTGAAATCCCTTGATAACGAGTTCTTCTCTGAGAGAGAAGTTTGAGGTGAAATCCCTTAATAACAAGTTCTTCTCTGAGAGAGAAGATCGAGGTGTAATCCCTTGATTACAAGTTCTTCTCTGTGAGAGAAGTTCGAGGTGAAATCCCTTGATTCCACACTCTAAGAGAGCCAGATGAATGTCATCCAGTGTGGTTGACATCACGATGAGGTGACATGTCTTATGTAGCTAGAAGTATCCTCCCTAGCTGAGAGGGAGTGTTGATGTTGGAGGAGCAGCTGTGGGCTCCTACTTCCAGCCCAATGTCTTGAACTTTTGATGAAGGCCGACAAGGAGATTAAAGAGTTCTGTCTCTTTGCCAAAAGGGATTTTGTAGAGATGTGTCTCATTCTTTCACTTGTATATATAATGCTTACTCATTGTTCAAGATAAAAATATTCAATAACAAATATATTTATAAAGAGCAGACTTCATAAGATTAAATTATATTTATCCATTTGTGTTCATTATTCATTGTGTTGCAATTTTGTTTATTTCAATTTTGATCATAAATCTAACAGTCTTAGCTCAAATCCACCTTTATTAAAATGGCATGTTGAAGATTGGGTGGAAAGCAATGCAAGTAGCGAGCTATTGAGGTGGCATAGAATCATTGGTTTAATGAAGGTAATTTTTACTAAAGATCATGAATAGTTAATAAGAGATTTTACAAAAATATATTTTAAATATGAAAAATATAAGTGAAAAAGGAGATAAAACACAAGAGTTAAGTTATTGAGATTTTCTTCTTAACAATTTAATAAAATAGTGGTTTGATGACACTTCAACTAAAATACAATGAATGAGGTATCGATAAAATAATATCTTATACACATTTCATAATACACTAAGTACCTAAAAATCTAATACTTCTTCGATCCGGAATTAGCAAATAAAATGATCTAATTCCACACAATGACACTTATAAAATCAATTATTTAGCTTGTATTTTTAAAAGCAACATGATATTTATTAACTATATTTGCTAACTATATTTGTGTCTAGTCTTTCTTCCCCAAAAACATTTTCCCAAACATGAATGTGTTTATTCACCTTTTTTGCTCATTGCTAATTCACACAATCTTTTTATTTACTTTAAAATATGTCAAATACAAGTCATTACCTTGAAATGTTATTAATACCGTTCACATTTGTCTTTTATTCCAGAGTTCTTAGCTAGTCAAGCATCACATTAATCACACTTTTGTTGTTGAAATCTCATGATTTGAAAAGAGTTATAAGTCAAAATTCCGTCCAAAATGAAAAATTCTAACATATCATTCTAGAGCCTTTGATCATGCATAAGAAGCCTATTTTGAAATTTTCACTTGAATATTGAAACATATATGCTTGAAATGTTTTATCTCAATCGAAATCAATGTGCAAGTGATATTGAATGAGGTACATTGTTTTGAATATATCTTTTTCATATAGTCTTTTTTTACTCTCATTTGAAGCATTTGAACTAATTCAATGAACCACCATACATTAAGTAGTTTTTTCCCCTCAATATATCAAGAGTGATAAAAAATATCAATGTGATTTATAAAGCAAACAAGTGAGTACGTAGGTGTGTAGGATTATCAAAGCAAGTGATATATCTTAAAAACACATGTTCATTTCTCATACAATTGAGGTAGGTAAATTGTCTCTTAATTGGTTGGATCAAAACATGTGAATATATTCTACACAAAAGGATTCATAGGATGAAATAATTTGTTACAAGAGAACTCAGATTTCCCCTACATTCTGTAAGGGAATGTGGCCCCAAAGATAGAGCCCATTATTATTGTGTATTTTTAAACTTCAAAATAACACCTACAATTACATTTTTAATAGGTGATTAGAAGTAAATCAAAGATAGGAACAATAAAAACTTATAGAATAAAGATGCTAACTCCATGTCTTAATGAACAAGGCTTGGCAAACTCATTCAAAGTCTCATTCAAAAAAAATCCATATTAAGAATTCTGTGAAGTGAAATTTAAAGATTTGGCATTTGAGAACTATAAACCAAAACACTTATAGAGATTTGTGGTCACTAAGGCACCCAATTTATTTTACCAAATTTTGAATTCATTATGATCTTAAAATTGTTGCACTAATGTGTAAACCAAGTCCAACAGATAAATTAAACTATAAACACTTATTGAAAAATTTAAGTCTTAAAATATAAGTAGGATAATAAATTATTTTGGACACTGATGACACCTTCCTCAGAGTCCTAAAGTTCCCATAACCCATAAAATTCACTAAATGGTTTAAATTAAAAAATGCAAATTCTTTCTTTGGTCATAACTTTTTTGTTTCTACTATTTGTTAGCTCTTGTTAAAATCATTGGGAAGGTATATCGATGATGATCACTTTTTCTTTAGGTTTTAGAGTCCCAAACTTGGTAAAAATTTATGTAAAATGATTTAAAAGGTTTCAAGCCTTAAAGTTCCTAAATGGTCTAAATTTATAAAAGGTGCCTTTGATGTTGAAACGTTTTGACTAGAACTGTGTGTTTTAAAATGGATATTTAAAATTTTCCATAAAAGTCATTTAAAAAAAAATGGTTTCCTTTTAAAGTATTAAAAAAGAGTTGTATGATTTGTTTTTTCAAATAGGGAAAACTCAATTTAAGGCTAAGTTAAATCCTAAGTTAAGTTAAGTCAAAAGTTAGTCACGAAACCACCTTGTGAAGCCACAAATTTAGAAAAGGCTTAGAAGAAAATTTGAATGGTTTAATATTTATATTTTATCTTAGTTCATGGAGCTAACATGTTGGAAATTTGTGTACAATTAGTTGCATTTCTTTCTTAAATTTTGAGATTGTAATGCATAAGAATGTGTAAGGAAATCCTTTTTATTTATGGTTATTTTATATTCTCCATTAAATGGATGCGAATTTATATTTATGAATGAAGATATATGGCAAAATCTTGTATTTTATTCATTATGTGTAAACCGTAGGATTTTTTAAACTTCATTTTGGAAATCTTTGAAGATAGAATTTGTAACCATATATGTCATCCATTTTGAAAAAAAACTATTGATATTTCATGCAATATATGCTCTCACCATATTCACTACTTCATATTTGCACTCATGCTCTAGGGAAATATTTGAACCTATTCCATTTAAGTTTGAGTTATCTTGGTGGTTTTATGTATTTAATATATTGTAGGTTACCCATTCTTCCTTCTTTTTTATCCTATTCATTCTCCATTTCTGAAATTCTTATTTTCCCGTTTTTTCCCTTTTCATAATTTATAGATAAAAGTATAGAAAAATCAAAAAACACCCATCATATTATGGCATTACCCCTCCCAAATGGAGTAGAAAATCATAAAGAAATTAGTGATCTCTCCAATATTGAATGTTTTAAGCCACTTCTACTTGGGCATATCAGTGAAATAATCCAAGAACACACAGTGACATAAAATCTTTTTAATGCACTTCAAGAATGATAAAAAACAATAAATAATTTAACATTATAAAAAATAGTTAGCTATAATCCATCTACTAAAATATTCTACTGAAACTCATCTAAAATCAAACTAACCCACTAAACTCTTCTAAAATCAACTAAAAGGATTAAACTACATTAATAAATAAACCATAATTGAGATATTACTACAATAATCTATCCATTACCCAATAAAATTACCACATATTAAAAGTAATCGCGTCAAAGTGAAAGAGATTATTAAAGTTTTAGAATTTATATATTACCAATAAAAAAGAGAAAATAATCTATTCTTCACCTATAATCAGGGGAACTAAATATGCCCCCTATTCAGTCTGATACTTAGTATAATTGAGAGGTATAAAAGGAATATCAATTTTAGTAATGCCTAAAAACTTATCATCCATATGAAACTTAATTTTATTTACAATGTGAGTTATCACATGTATAGATGAAGGGATACTAGCACATTTATGACTCGAGGAAGCAACATTGGATGGGTCAATACCAAGCTTTGAAGCTTCAAGAGTCAATAGAGAATTATTTCTATGCTTAGGATGTAAATTTAGATTTAGCACATTATTTGAAAACCACATATGATGTGTTACAACATTCATAGAAAAATGTATATAAGAATGAGATATCCAAACACCTTTGTGAAAAAGTCACCGATTATGAGTACCAAAAGATGACAATGAACTAGAAGTTAAAAAATTAAATATATCCCAAAATGTAGGGAAACATGAGTACCATAACTGAAACCAAACATAAACATGTTATAATCCCATTAAACCCCAAAGGATTTGCATTCATGATTATCTTGAACTAGTGGCATGGTCTTATTTTGTTAAGTTCTTCCCTAAACATTATTTCTATAAAAATATGAGAACTTCTATTCCAAATCGACATTATTATTTTTAAATGGAGAGAGAAAATAGATATAATAAACATTTTATTTTTTTTATATGTATCAAACATAATCTTCACCTCTAACCAAATTTAAACATTCAAAACATATTTGTAAAATATCCCACTATTTGTTACAAAAAAAAATTCTTTTTATTGTTTTAAGACATTTGAACTATTATTATTTGAAAATATAAAAACTTAGAGAAACTATAATAAATTCCTTGTATCATAAAATCAATCATCTGAACCAAGTTGTAGCTCTGAAGTATCAATAACAAACCAAATAAATTTTTCTTTATTTCCACTAAACTTTTAAGATAGAAAATCAATGCAAGTTACCCAATGTTGAAACTTATACTAGCCCAAATTATTCAAAATGAATGATAATGAAAATATTGAAACAAACTAAAAATCTTTCCATTATGATTATACTTTCATCTTTAAATATAATATGCATACATAATGACATTACTTCATTCATTGGGTTAATCATAACATGACATAAAAACAAAATCTATAAGTGTCATGATATTTAATTCAAAATAACAAACATCTTTGGGACACATTGTATTTCCTTTTCAACTTGGCCATGCTATACTATATACTCATTTTATAGTTATTCCAAAAAATGGTGTCTTTGACATGATATTAAGAAACCCTTAGTTACAAAATCTTAGTGTTATACCTTCTATGGTACATATACGCCTAAAGAAAATTCATTTCAATCAAGTTGTTAAAATTTTAAGAATTAGACATGCATATTGTCTAAAATATATGGCACTTGCCCCTCCCCATCCACCATCGTAGTTCATTAATACAGTTATTTGAGAATGAATCACATTTAAACTTGTTTTAGCTATGAAAAAAAATCAAATCAACCAATTTATAAATAATATAAAAGTCTCAAAAATAAACTAGTGTAAAAAAAATCTTATTAGAAAAAGATGTCAAGTTCCCAAAAATACCATCGCATGCAAAATATTATGGCACAATGATACATACAAATAATTATGTTCCTCAAATAGATTTTTTTTGGCATAATTTCATATTAGTCTTGATTATATTTCAAACCATTCTAAATTTCCTAGAGTCACTCCTCTCTCATAGGATTACATGATTAATGATTGATAAAATTTCCTTACCCCTCCCATGAGCAAAATCATGCTTTCATTATTGAATCTCCATTAAAACCTCTCCTACTAAGAAAACCCATCCTGCATGTGCTCTGATTGTTGATGCCACATGAAATGGAAGGCATGTGATATTGTGTTAAGAAAGCTTGGGGTCCAAAATATCATGGTGGGTGTCCTCCTCCAAAGTTTTCCATAATATCTCCTCTTTTACCATTAGATCTACAAAACATAAATAAAATCAACATTTGATCTCAAATGCATATCCAGAACTATAGTATATCTATCACTATTAATTAGCATGTATATCTCTACCTCTAGGAAATGAAATTGATAACATAAAATAAAAAAATGTTTACTTACTGATAGTAGTTCCATCATGATAGTTTATTAAGGCTTGAGTGTTGTTACAACTACATTCTCATGATAATCCTCTAAATCTCCCTAACAAGATCACTATAACCTAAAGATATTAACCACACACTTGTCATTATATGGTCTGGCTATCCATTAGAGCTTCATAAGGGTCCTTTTATTGTCTCTTAATCATGGCTACCACCTGTATGCCTCTTCCCTCTCCTTTTGTTTCTCACTACCACCTTTATCATCATCTGGCCACCACTAAATAATGAGGTCTCACAATGGAAAATATAACTAGCACCCCTCATCCTCCCACTCTTTTTATCCCCCTTACATGTCTCTCCTAATATCCTAAGACCACCAAAGGATCCACTAGGTGAGTAAGTCCAAATTTCCTAGAGATGTAGTCATATAGATGTGGCTCTACCCACCATGTGTAGTGGTTTATAATGTGACTGTTACCCATAGCTTGTATTATGGTTAGGATGACTATGTGTCTAAAATACCCCTTTATGGCATCCATATGATCTGATCCTATCATATGTTATCCAAGGCTAGTGCTTGTGAGATAAGATGAACAATATGGTCCTGATCCCACCTCCTTAGCCATGGATGAAATCATCTATAACATGAGATACTCCCTCGGGTAATTACATAAAGAAACTCTCATATATATAGCTGGATAAATTTATGATCAAGGTCATAGTCTAATGCCCTCTACTCATAATAACATAAAAATCATACTTTAATTGCACTCATATCACAAATCTCATATCAAATAAAGTGTCTTACTCAACTAATGAGTGACATATACAGATAATGTATAACACCATGGCCCCATCAAACTTATGAAACAACAAACTTGTGATCATAATTATTATCAAATACCTCTAGATATCTATAATGTCCAACACGTACACCTCAAATAATCTTATGATGAGCTCATACCCAACATACATGTATGTTCCTATAACCCACTAGGCTATTTGTCATCTTCGATTCATTGTATTTGAGGTATTTAACACCACAGGTGTGCCCATGATATGTAATCCCAAGATTGCATGTACATCCTCTAGGTTGATACCCAACTCAATGGTATCCCCATTGACCACCCATATGAATGTATTAATGAGTCATTCCCATTGCCCCAAAACATGGTGATCAGGGACAAGCTGAGCAACACTAGAGACATTTGGATAATCCCTCCTAGTGAAGCTAATGAAAATATGAGTATGATCCATCACCAATAATCTCTTAATAAGATCCATAAACAAAGGAACAATTAGATTATGATTTGAAAAACTAAAAAAATGCTCAAAATTAATTCAAACTAGAAAAATTGACATTTTTTCACATTTTTATGTTGCATTGGTCAAGTAACTTACTACACTAACCATACTCTATGGTGTTGGTCGTACTATACAATATCACTTATAAATTTAGTATAATATATCAGCCATCTATTCATCCTACTACATCGACCATACCCTACAATATCAGGCATGCTAACCCTTTCTATTATATTGGCCAAGTGATAAACTATTCCATCTATTCTTATCTTTTAACACAACTAGCCATACCCCATGGTATTATCTAGTTAGCTGATTTGCTATTGTATCAACCATATCATATAGTTTCACCCAAATTGTCATCTGACTATAGAGACCATAGCTTATGTTATGTGTGACACTTTTTTTTTATACCTCTTACAAATTATATCACCCTTGTTGATAAAGTTCATTCAAAATAGTGATTATTTTTATAAACCTAATAAATTACCTTGGTCTTAGTTTTGACTTCACATCAATTACTCACTCCTCATCCTAATATTATCTTAATTTTAATGCTTGTTAGGGAAAATTTTGTTACATTGATTCACCTCAGCATCTAAATTTACTAATCTATTTCATTTTATTCCAAAACTAACAAAAATAAAAATAAATACAAAATATACATGTACTACTCTAGCCATATCTGTGATAGGTCACCTAGCACATCTACCTCCTCATCCTTGAGCCATGATATCTCGAAGTACTAAATTTGGATATTCAAATCTTTACCTTTCTAAAAATGGAAAATGTGTAAATAAATAGTCCAACTATTTTTTATAAATTTTTTAATTTTTTCATCCTTCAATTATTTATTATAAGATTTTATTTTTCACCCTTGTCTTTTTTTCCATAAGTCCTTTTCAAAAATTGAAAGAAGCCTTATAATCTTGGTGAGATAGATAATATTTGGGTTCTAACAAAAACTTAGAATTGTATCTTATTTTCAATTCTACCTCTCATTCTCTTCAATGGGCACCTTCCATCACCTAAGAAATATATAACATCTACAATTCGTAAGATAATTGAAGGTACATATATATTTTATTTTTATTTATTGTCAATTATTTCAATATTTATCTTTTAGTTATTCTCTTTAGTGTTTCTATATTTCATTCCCAAACTACCATCCCAAGATACATTATTGTGACACATGATAAACTTTGGGTGGGGCATATTTATATGGATAACTTTTTTCACTTTATCATTTAGGGACACTTTATATTATAGTAGATTGTCGATGTAATAATATCTCTAAGTGCACACCGTAAAGGGTGCATAAGGAATGGGGTGGAAAATGCTCGTGATGATTTTAAAAATATTTTTTTATTTTATCCTAATTACAAGATTATTACTATCATTTTGACCTCCTCTAAGTGTCTATCCATCTAATTGTCTTATTTACTTCTTATCCAGATTTTTTAGGTTCTCTATATCGTATGGTATAAGCCTAGTTGATACCATTTGTTTTGTTCCTTTACCCTTATTATATTTTATCAACCATCTCAATGCAGTTCTGAGTTTTTTTTTAATATTTGTATTGTATCAACTTGGTTGATACCATTTTGAGTTAGCCAACATATTATAAGTGTATCAGCCAGGTTGAGTTTAATATATATTTTGCATTAAAACACTATATATAGAGGTCTTATTTCATTCATATCATATCATATATCACTCATTCGCTCTACTCTCACTTACATCTGTCCTAAGTATCATTTAAGAGAGTTAGTGGTTTAGAACATTATCCTAAGAGCCTTATCTTATGATGTCATTGAGGCTCAATAGGAGGAGTCATTGGGAGTTCATAACTAAGGATATCTAGACATTCATCCAACCATTTTGGGTCTTCAACTTATAACATTCACTTTGAAAGTTTCACTTTAACAAAGGGAGATATTAAAGTGTTGATGGGTCCACTCCAAGGTAAGTATTTCTATACCTACACTCTTTTCTTTATTTACATAGTAATATGTATATTATTTATTGCTTTGTTAATGAATGTATGTGTATCCTTGCTTAGGTTTTTTCTATATGAAATAAGTTGGTATAGCCATAGGATTGGTTAGACTTGATATAAATCACTTTAGGTTACATAAACCCCCATTTAGTTGACCAATGTTCCTTACACATTTATAATCACTTTAACCCATCTCTTGGTTTAATCATAATCTACAACCATAGTATATCTTTGTTGACATTTAGTGAGAGTTATATCCTTGTGTCGTAGGGTTAGACTTTGGAACCCTTTCCTTTTGACATTTGTATTGTAAGTTACCCTCTACTATATCTACATAATTGATTTGGTGCTTCCTTGATTATCCAAGTATTACATAATCTATTTGATTGACCTTATTCAAGTTCTAATCTAATGAAAGAAAGAAGATAATTGCATTTCATCCCATCTCATGCATACAATTGATTTGAAGCAATCAAAAGTTGCAATAAATTTTTAATAATATCAAATTTTTATCAATAACCCATATATAAACAAATGTATACCATATATACAATGATGTTAAATAAATATCAAAAAAAGATATATTTAATCTTTACAATACCTATGTAATGATAACTACATTTCATTCTCATTTAACCTTACAACTTATATCTATTACAAATTTTCACGTTATGAAAAAATATTATATAATCATTCAAAAATTATGTTATTATCATATTTATTTAAATATATTATCAAAAAAGGTTATATAAAATATAATTTTAAGTTTTTATTTTATATCAACTCAATAGTAAATACAAAATAACATATAATTTGTATTATAAATATAATTAAATATAATCTTCAAATTATATGAACATAATATAGATTTACACCAAATATGACGTATTATTTAAAAAAATAAACATTATAATATTTAATATAACAGCAATAAAATCTTATCATAGTAACATTGACATAAACTTAATACACCAATGGGACCATTACACTTAAAAATATCCGAAGTAACGAGGAGGCCGAGGGTGAGGGACTTTAGGCACTCCACGAACCTAGGGACTCCCGACAGCTTATGCCTACCTTATTCTGTAAATGCATAGCCTTTCTCTATAGAGGCGGAGCACGCCTTGTCGACATTTCTGTCATGATCTTTTTGGGCAAACGGAAATATAGTACGAAAATGACAATCAAAGGCACAAAAAATCCGAACCCTGCCAACCAATCAGAATCATCCCGCAGCTGTAAAAGAATGGCCGAGCCAAACGAAACCATCATCATGTAGAATGCTAATGGTAATAAATGAACTTTGCTTAGATAAACAGTGAAATTGCACCCTTTAGCATTATCATATGCAACAAAAATGGCTACTGCTATGGAAAGGCAGAATGCCAGCGTGTCACTCACTATAAACATTGCGAAATAGGGACTGTGGCTTAGTATGACGGACACTCCTTTCTCGCCATTCTCATCCGGTTGAGTTCCTCCAGGCAAGGTTAAGGCTGCTTGAAATGTGACGGTTGCAATCAATGTGGCGCACACTAAAAGATTGTTGATGTTTGTGGAATCACCCTCCCCATTTCGAAATGGCTTTGTTTCTTTTCTCTTGTTTGCCGTCTCCACTTCCACTTTAGCCCTGTTACGGCGCAGTAATCTCCGAATCTGCACCAATGTCAATGTCTTTTAATACTGTTTTCCAAACAATTTAAACAAATTCTAAGATAATACAGTATAAAAATATCTTTTTTCAGCCATTGAAGAACAGACAATGGAAGGCTAAGAACACCAACGGTTTACTCACAAAACAGTGTTGAATTAGCTGCTCCCCTCTATCGAACTTGTGGAGAAGTATGTCGAGCGCAGTGTCACCATGATTGTCAACCATGTTGAGTAACCTTCCCATTGCTGGGATTAGTGCCCTCACAACACCCACTTGACCGTTTTCTACAGCGTAGTGGAGGGCAGTTCTGCCGTCTTTATCTGTTATTTCAACACAACTTCTTGCAAACTTGAGGATGCATTTCACGGCAGCGAAATGTCCATGCTCTGCCGCTACGTGAAGTGCGGTCTGTTGTTTGATCTTGTCCTTTTTATAACAACAGTTACCACGATCACTTTCCAACAACATTTGAAATACTATCTCCGGACACCCACGAAACGCAGCGATATGCAACGGTGTGTTCCCCAGAGATTCATCTTCCTGTTTCGCGAGCTCAGAGTTTTGTTTTAATAGTGCAGCAGCCACTTCTGCACAAAAGAATAGAGGCAACAATGCCTGGTGTTAAGAATAGCAGCGAGTGAAAAATTGAAACTAATTACAAATATTGAAAGAATAAACACAATATGTTTATGAAATTGCATTTGCATATAATTACCATAGTGTTCGTAGTACAAGGCATGGTGCAAACATGTCTGGCCGTCGAATCTTGCGTAGACAGGATCTCCAACTTGCAATAAGATTTGCACTGCGGTGAGACGGCCATTGGCAGATGCTGTGAAGAGAGGCGATTCGCCCTTGCGATTGCGAATACGTGCGAGATGTGGCTCAGCTTTAATTAAACCTTCCACGATATTGCCATGGTCTCCGCCTCTCACCGTCTCGTGCAGAGCGTTATTCTGCTCGTTATTTTGAGCTCTCAGGAATCTACACTTTTGTTCTCCATTTCTTGCTTCTATGTCTGATTGTGCATTGATGAGTTGAACAAGATTTTCCACGAACGATTGATGACCGTGATAGGCAGATATATGAAGAGCAGTGTTTCCTCCGGGGGAAACCTGCGCGAAAACGTCAATTTTCCGCATTTGCAGTTTCTTCAATGCTGCAACATTACCGGACTCAGCTGCTTTGTATAGCCCTAATGTCATTGTTATCATTCTTTCACAATTATTCTTGCATAAGAAATGACATGTTGAAGCAGGGGCTTAATTTCACGGGCGAGATTTAAGAAAACAAAACAAAAAACAAACATGGAAATCCACGACAATATTTATAATAAGACAGAGTTTTGCCAGTGGTACTGACAGCCTGGCAGAGGGAAAGCTGGCGGAGTTTTCCCTATGCAATTCAGTAGATGGCGTTAAAACCATTCCTTCTTTGTTTGAACGGCCACTTGAACTAAAATTTTTATGAAACACATTTTTTATTTTCTTATAAATTAAGTATATAAGGGTATATTTGGTTTTATTTAATCAGGGTGTATCATGTCGTTGTATTTTTATCTGTATCTTAAGAGTGATAATATATGATTTCACTCACTTCAATATTATTCTACTGCTTTTATGTATTCACGGTAATATCATGTCCTAATATTTTTGTCTATATTTTCAAATAGATAATATATGATTTCAGTCCCTCCATTGTTATTCTGTTTTATGTAGACTGAGAATTTTTCCTTTTCACATTAAAAACAGGAGTATAATTTAAGAAAGTCCTGTGTATGCATCATTTTTCCAATTTATAATACATTTTAAAGTTAAATTATAATATTTATTTGAGAATGTATATATATATTTAAAAATTATAATATTATATAATATATATTTAGAAATATATATATATAAAATACAAAATTAAATTTGATAAAGCTAATTTAGTTTTGAAAATGATTAACATAAAAAATGATGTTAAATCATACAATCGAATATAGAAAAATTAAAATTCATAGATAATAATATTATATTACATTGTGATAATCTTTCATTTAAACACATTTACATATATATAGGACTTTGACTCCTATTATAGGGGTTCACATATTCCTATAAAATCTCACCTATGAAACTCCCAATCTCTAACAATAATATCAAATTTATTCATGTATTTATTGTTACAATAGCAACATTACAAAAATATGACTGCAAGTATTAATTATTTTATGATAATTAAACTAACTCAAATACAATGATAATGTTACTAGATATTAAATCATAACATTCACCCCCTCAATATTATTATTCCTAATTGCATCCCCTTAATCTGAAAATGGAGAGAATATCATCATGTATTGACCCTGAATTTATTACTATGTAATTTTTTTAAAGATCACAAACATTAAAAATGGTTTTTCCATGGCTAACCAAAAATCAATGATGGTTTTTTCCATGGTTTACCAACAACCAATGATGGTTTATCTCATTGCTAACCACCAACCAAGTGGTTTTGCTGGTTTACCACAAACCATGTCATGTATGCAAATACATATTTAATTCCCATCATTTTCTAACTTAAAGGGATTATAAAAGAAAATAATTCTTACTCGAATAGGATTTGCACTTCTGTTCTTATTTAGCTACCACATAAAACAAGAAAGTAAACACACTGCATGCAACTAAAAAAAAAATTACCCATCATTGATGCAGCATTGTTGTTGGTGACTAATGAGAGGTTGTTGAAAGACCCCTAACCCCCTCTGCCTCCATCCTCCATTGGATGAAGTTGTATACTCAGTTGATATGTCGATTTAGCTCATGTCGTTGTTGAAGATAAGACCCCTCTATACAAACTGAAACACTTGACTCAAGACATCACGTATAAGCAATAATATGTCATTTACAAAGATGAGTTTTTTAACTTGATAATTTGACTCAATAACTTTTCCACTCATTTTTTAATAACCTTTTTACCAAAAAATCAATTTTTAAATTTTTTGACAAATTAAAACTATGACGTAAAAATTCTTTTTTATTTTAATTTTTTTATTTCTAAACAAAATTGACTCAAACATATAATGATTATTTTGATTTTTATAAAATCTAATTTTAATATTGGATGAAATAATTAATGTATAAAGTAAACAAGACTTATTAAACACGAACTTTATACATACAAGATTACGTAATGGGCTCTCTCTTTCTATATTTTTTAATAGCAACCTATAGAAACTAAAGAGAAACTAAATCAAGCGACTTTTATATTTTGACAATTAAAATACAGTTACACTATACTTGGACTATATAAAGAAAACATTTAAAATATAAATGACACCAAATATGACTTTTTCAAAATAGATACTTGAGACCAAATAAATAATACCATTAGAATTTTTATGAAGGCGGTGGAATGCTAGCAATGGAATTAAGGAATTGATCTTCAATATCTTTTTTGGCACGATTAATCCTTGTCGCTTGACTACTGCAAATTTGCGTGGCACAAATTATTGGTAAACTTATAGATCGCAATGCATTTTATTAGCAGGTTGTGGGCAACAAAAAAATGATGATGCACAACAGATTTTGGAAGATAATGTAGAGAGTAAAGCTGATCCGTGTTCAACAAATACCATTCATCAATCTTATTACAATGGAAATTAGGTTGTTAGAAGCATGATGTGTGATGCTATGGATGTAGGCAATGGATAGCAGATCAAAGACACCAAAGTGCATATGGACAATCAATGGTAGTTAATTGGCTGCTCTAAAATTCGTAACTGGCAGAGAACAATATAAACAAGACCATCAACGTATAGACCCTCGATCCAGTCATTCTTTGACTTTATTTTCCCATTGAATGTTCATGCCAGAACTAAATGCTTAAAAATACGTGGAATTATTTAGGTGCACAGAGAAGGTAAAATTGAATGCTTAGATAATATGCATCAAACTTATCTATTCAGCTCCCAAACCTAGATGCTTACTATATTCCATGCTCAAATATTATGAAAATCATTGAATTGTCCTCACAAGCCAGCCACGGTTGGACAGAGCAAGTAGAATGTGTTGAATCTGGAGAAACAAGCTTAAGATACTAATCCAAACATGATTTTGCAAAGAGGTTCTTTCATGATTCTTACTTTCATACCTGATGATAGCGCTGGTTCAATTCTAAGTACAGTTAACATAAAAAACAATGTTAAATCATAGAGTAAAATTTAGAGATATTAAAACTCACATATAATAATATTATATTACACTCTAAAAATATTTCATTCGAACAAACTTTTATATATATATATAAAACTCAGACTCTTATAATTAGGGATTCACATATCCCTATAAAATCTCACTTATGAAACTCTCAATCTCTAATAATAATACCAAACATATTCATGTATTTGTTACAACAAAAATACAAAAATATAACCGTAAGTATTAATTATTTTACGGTTATTAAACTAGCTCACATACAATAATAATGTTATTAGATATTAATCCATAAAAAAATTAGATATAATTATTTTTAATGCAAAATAATTATATTATTTATATGGTAAATTTTTTTAGTACTAGAAATTATGTCGATTTATTTTTATATAATTTAGAGATCGATTGGAAAGTGTCGACTAATAACTAAGGCAAAGTCGACCCCATTTTCAATGTAACTATATACTGCAAACCCAGCATAAATGTAACACAAACTCAACACAAATGCTATGGAACATTGATGCAAATACAAATGTCTTATTCTGTCAATTATGCATTGGGTTTACACCACTAAAGTTGATGTGATTTGTTGAAAGTTTTGGTATAATAAACATGAAAAAATATGGATTTGTAGAATTTTGACCCAAACTAAGGTATAAATTTCACTAAATATGATAATGTATAGTGTTGTAAGCATGGTTATAATTCATAGATTATCTTATAATATAAAGGAAACACATTGTAGAAAGTGAAAATTATAAAACAATGGTTATATTTTAATTGAGAATTTATTCAAATAAATTATTATTTTTCTTTGTACGATTGTACACATATATTATTGGTTAATTCGATTTTAATGGGATAAAATGAAATTAAACATGAAATAAAATACATTACATATGATTAAAGTTTGAACAAAAATAAAAGAATTCAATGTTTTGAATAAATCATAATAACACATTAAAATATTTATAATTTGAGATATAAGAGCATGCATAAAAAGGGTTCACTAGGAGATAAAATACTATGAGGTAAAAGGCCCTACACATAATTATGTATCTAATGTTATAACAAAATTTGAAATATTTTTTAACTATCACACCTTTAGAATCTCACTACTTAATCGATTTTCAGAAAACAAAAAATTATATAGAATACACATCCTCTAGAAGCATTACAAAGTAATGCTTAGACCTAAACGTATATTTTCACCATTGATTTCAAAGATTATATAGAATATACATTTTATACAAGCAATTGCAACATTTAGATTTAATTTTTAAAGTTATTTTACAATCCAAGAATGAATTGAATATTGAAGGTAGAACTACCAAATCCATTAGTCTCTTAGATTGTCCACATAAATAAACACAGCGTCATCGTTCCTTTCTTCATTTGTTTAGTGAGTTTACACACAAAAAAATAACTATTAATAATTTATGATTCCTTTCTTCTAGTTAGCATAACACACAAGAGGATTGTATATGTTTTCTTTGTTACGAGATGAAATTTAGCTAGTATCAATTTTTTAAATAATCTTAAAAAATACCAATCTAAAAGATGTTAAAAATGATTTTATCATATTTTAATGTGTAGATGATGAAACTGTCCTTACACTGCTCTATAACCATCAAATTGTGAGCTAACTTCTTATACAGGGCTATTTAGTTCAATCATTCCTTTTAGCCCTATTTTCTCTATTTATTGGCCATAATTAGTTATAGGTTAACTCAATCATGAAAGTAAAACTATTTATGGATACCCATTAAGCCCTTATATAACATACTGAAAAATCTCTAGAGCTTACTTTGTACAGAATTGTACTTTCTTCTTTAAGCCCTGTTCTAATTAGCCCTTCTTGAATGCAAATCTTCTTGTCCAAAGTAAAGTACAGACTTTATAATAAAAAAAGCATCATTCCAGATACCCATTACCTTCTTATAGGTGAATCAAATGTTTTTTAGTGTACTTCTTTGGATAAATTCACTTTTCCTATATTGGTCTATTATCTCCTCTTCACATGCACCTAGGTTTCACTTGGAAATTGACCTTTTTCCGTATTTATCCATACTATAACACCTTGAAATCACTTCCAAAAGTCTTTTAACATCATCAAGGGTCAGATTGCAAACTTACAAGAGTTTTCAAGACTTTAAACTCATTTTGAAGGTCAGACACTAATTTAGGGGTTTTTAAAGCCTACCACAGGCTGAGAGCATATTAATTGTGGATAGGAGTGTTTTACCATATTTCAAGGGTTCCAATAAATTGTATAGGGTCTGTATTAATGCCCTACACATTCTCCAATCATCATCCAAGTCATATCTACCTCCTATGCTTTCCAAGCAAGACATCACAGTTGTCTTTGACTATATTTGCATGACAGTCAATAGGGTTCATGATTGTCTTCTTAAACACAATGGTCAATAGGATTTAAACATAATGTATAAACATGTCAATAGCTTAAATGAATTCCCTATTCATATGCTTTATCAAATATGACCTGATCAATCCATTTACAATGCATAAACATACAACTTTCTTATCATTGCCTGTATATTGTCACCTACAGGCCGAGATCCAACTGTTGGAGTTTTGACATATCAAAGTGGTTTCTAAAACCTATTTCTTCTTCATTTAGGTTTATAATTGAATTATAGACTTATATCCATGTCATTATAATCTTTATGCAAACATTTACACATTGGTTTTACTTAAGACAGTGGGCTGTAGGTCTATATGCCTGAGTACCCTGTTTAGGCTTTTATTAACATTCAAAGCTCTTAAGACTTCTTGGTCACATAATACCAATTTTAAATTATTCTCAACATGCAAAATAACTAGTCTTTCACAATATTCTATAAAGAACCATCATACACATTCACATACTCATATCAGGCCTGTCACCATAATTCATAAAGAAACCATATATGAAAAAAAACATTCATTCTTTCTTAGGTCAAATTGAAGACTTAAAACTCAATACCAGATCCAAACTCAATGTTCCATGGCTTACAAAGCCTTGTCTTCTCCTTCACATCAAATCTGCTCCTTCTCTTTCACTTTAACATATCTTGAGTGAGGTCCTCCCTCACTGTTTCTCCTCTCTTTTCTTCATTCTATCCTCTTTCCTTGAATGAGAGGACCTTTCCTCTCTATCCTTCTTCTCCTCTACATCCCTCTCATCCTCTCACTTCTTTGAATTCTCTCTTTTTCTCTTTTCAAGGATCTCCCCTCTAACTTCTACGCCCAATTTGGGCTTAAGGCAAAACAAAATACTGTTTTTAATCTTTAACAATATACTAAGGTTGAAAATAGTTTCAACCATTTCTCCCTTATTTCCTCAATAGCCTAACAATCACTTTTTACCTTTTCACTTTTCACTTTTGACAATTACATTTACTCTCAAGGTGAAATATTGAAATCTAACACAATTTGGAGGGAAAACAAGAATTTGAATTTTCATGCTAGAATATCATTTGGATTTGTATGTTTGATGATCTCAAATAGTCCTCCATGAAACTATTGTAGATACTCATGCATCATACTCTCCCTCTAAAAAAGATTTAAACCTTAGTTCAAATGAAATGCTCCTCCATGCTTTAGCCTCTATTCTATGCCTGGATCCCAAGGTCTTGTTGCCAATACCAATGCTTGTCTTTGTTTGAAATAGTCTTTGTCTTTCATTTTGCTCTTCTTCTTTTTCTGGTATGTTCTTCTCCTTATCTCCTTCTCAGCTGCCATCTCCTGCTTCCATGCTTCTTCATCTTCATACATATCTTCTAGATCTTCTTGTTGTTCTTCTTGGTTCATGAGCTTCTCCAATGACTCATGTATGCCATTCACTTTAGCTACCTTAATACCTACATACAAAACATTCAAATCCACCTTAGAATCAAAATCTTTATGCCATGAAGCCTCTTGGTTGCCTTCACATTCTTGCTCTTTGACCAAAACTGTCTTGGCCTCTTTGCTTTGCTCTTGTCTTGTTTCACTCATCCCAATGCTATCTTCACCATGGTTTGTACTTGTATGTAGCTCTCTTGAGGAACTAAATAACTCTTCCAACATTCTCAATGCTTCCTTTAGTGAGATCTCATCTATCTCACCATCTTCATCAAACTTGGGTCCTTCATTCACAAGGATTACTTGCCCTTTGCTTCTTATCTCATCTTTACTTAGCTTGTCTTCATGCAAACCAACTTTTTCATTAATATACTCATCAAATACAATTGAAACACCCTTACCTTGTGTCTCCTTACACTCTTCAACCTCTGCTTGAAGCCATCTTGTTTGCTTTGCTGCATACTCTTCCCTTTCCTCATCATCCATCCATTTAGAATTCTCTTTTTTACACATTCACTTGTGCACTTGGTGTCTTCTCTTGCACCAATCTCTTCACTCTCTAAGGCCCTTCTCTTGACCTTCATAAGTCTGCTCATACCTGCAATTACCCATGAAAAGACAACATTAGATATAAAAACAAGAGACCATAATGTCTCCATGAGTGTTCTCTTCATCAACACTCTCATCTTTTCAAGTGCTCTTCCTGGCACTTCATCTTTTCTTTCACAATATTCTATAAAGAACCATCATACACATTCACATACTCATATCAGGCATGTCACCAAAATTCATAAAGAAACCATATATGAAACAAAACATTCATTCTTTCTTAGATCAAATGGAAGACTTACAACTCAATACCAGATCCAACCTCAATGTTTCATGGCTTCCAAAGCCTTGTCTGCTCCTTCACATCAAATCTGCTCCTTCTCTTTCACTTTAACATCTCTTGAGTGAGGTCCTCCCTCACTATTTCTCCTCTCTTTTCTTGATTCTATCCTCTTTCCTTGAATGAGAGGACCTTTCCTCTCTGTCCTTCTTCTCCTCTACATCCCTCTCATCCTCTCTCTTCTTTGAATTCTCTCTTTTTCTTTTTTCAAGGATCTCCCCTCTAACTTCTATGCCCAATTTGGGCTTAAGGCAAAACAAAATACTGTTTTTAATCTTTAACAATATACTAAGGTTGAAAATAGTTTCAACCATTTCTCCCTTATTTCCTCAATAGCCTAACAATTACTTTTTACCTTTTCACTTTTCATTTTTGACAATTACATTTACTCTCAAGGTGAAATTTTGAAATCTAACACAATTTGGAGGGAAAACAAGAATTTGAATTTTCATGCTAGAATATCATTTGGATTTGTATGTTTGATGATCTCAACTAGTCCTCTATGAAACTATTGTAGATGCTCCTACATCAGTAGACATTTAAAATTTTATTTACTTACTTTTACTTAAAAATCATGGACTTTAAAAAGAACATTTGTTTATGGCTTGTGTGTGTTGATGGCGCCATAATTTGGATGCAAGATGAATCTCCTGAGTGTGAACCTCCTTTAACTTTATATTTAGAATGTTTCCATCAAAAGAAACAAAAATATAATTAATGGTAGATATGAAGAAGATGATAAGAGAAGAAGATATTAAGATGAATGGTGATATATGGAGTAACTTACTAGAAGAACTATTACTGATAATTTTAACTAATCTGTCCATTTTGATCAATGGTAGGTTAAGGCTTGTTTCTAAACAATAGAAACATCTTCTTTCACCAGGAAATACTTCAATCCAATAAATGTCATCTATTGTCTCTATTTTATCCTCCTTTCCTCTTTCACCGGTTAAGACTCGCATTATTTAATCCAATTCTTAAAATTTTATATCTATTTCATTTTTAGTAAAAATAAAATAAAAATTATATCTATTTCAATCAAATCCCAGTTTCCCAATCTACCAAATTTTATTATTATTTTTTTTTGCTAGCTAAGAGAACCAATGTATATGCTACCTACAACAACCTCCTTTGTTGTTTGAAGGATAGAACACCCACTTCATTTCACATTCACAATCATATTACCAAGACATCGATTAACCTCGTCTCTCCTATCCAACTCAACAGATGGCATTTCATTGGATTGGATTTTGATCCTCCACAAGATTCTACACCTTAGTCATAGGAAGGAACCAAGATAAAACTAATATTATGAAGAATATGAAATCATTCGAAGAGAAATGATAATAAAAGTAGTATTGGTGGGTTAAAATGGAGCTTTAGGTTTTATGTTGTGGCATTTGATGTAGTAGAGAATTTGTGACGCGATTTATTAGTCACATAAATTAGATGGATTAAAATTCATTTTTTTAAAATTATAATGAAAATATTTTTATTTTTTGATTAAAGATCAAATAAAAATGAATTATTTTAATCATTTAAAAAGTCAATCTATACATAAATTGTGAGCACATAAGCCATGTTCACAATTTGATGTGTATGAAGTTACAGAGATTTGTATTTAGTAAGAGCATATTTTAGTATCTTGCATTTCCATTCTTCGGGATCCAACTCTAATTCAGAAAACTTTAATGAATGGCGGTCATTTTTCCCCAAATAGTTTTTTAAAAAGTTCTATAATTCCAACAAAAGATTCTATTGATGTGTATTGAAAGCGCAAAAACACTTAGAAATGTATCAAATAAACGATCACCTTCATTATATTTTAGGAAATGATTTCTAAAAATGTTTGTTTTGTAAAGCAATACATATGTTATTACATTGAGTAACCCACAAGATGATCTATTGTTTCTGAGTTTAGTTAATCTATCCAGTCTCATCAATGGCAGGTTTGAGGCTGTTTGTAAACAGTGGAAGCATCTTATTCAACAGGAAAGACTTCAATCCAATCAATTTTATCTATTGTCCCTATTTTTAATTCCCCTGCTTTCTTCTTTGGCTGCTTAAGGCCTTCATACTCCAAGCACCCCTCCTATGCCTGGGATGACCACATCAGTACCAGCTACTTTATTGTTTACCTCTGCTTGGTTTACATGTGAGTTGAGTTTAACATTTACTGATTTGGTTTGAGCTATTTTTCCAGTGGATTTTCTGGGTTAGCCGCTTCATTGGCTTTGGGCTAACGGAACTTTACCACAAGAATAATTGTCTGACTGTCCCATTCAAACACTCGTAGAAGTATGGAGACTAAAAGAAGTATAAGCACCTTTGTTTGACAAGGATTGTGAAATTGAAGCTCTATTGAATAGATAATCATCTTGGCTTCCTTGTGTGGGTTAAAACACATAAGTCCGTCCGACCTGGCGGCCACGTCCATTCAAAGAACGAACCCACGTCATTGTATACAACATTAGTCACTAGCGAAATGACGGATTTGCATGTATAGTTATTTTTCAATGCATTAGCATCAGCATCATTAGCATTAGCATCCTCCTGCCATGTTCCCGAACTGTATCTCTGGAACATATTATGGGCATCCATCAAAGAATAATCAAAAGCGGATCTTCGTTGCATATTGTAGTTGTAAATGCCCTGATGGACATGTATGTCAAATGTGGAAGCATATGTAAAACATATGAATTGTTTGACAGAGGTCCTTAATGAGATGTTGTCTCATGGACTGCAATGATCACTGCATATGCACAAATTGGACGTTTTGACAAGGATTTAAGGTTTTTCAAATAAATGTTGTAATCAGATACGTCTCATGGTTTGAAATCATTACTTTATATGCTCAAAATGGTGTTATTGATAAGGATTTAACGATTTAAAAAAAAATGTCGCTATGATATCTAATCTCATGGACTGCAATGATCACAGGATGTGTACAAAATTGTTAGAAAATAAAAACATATAAAAACACATTTAGATAGAACACACAGATTGCTACAACAATCATGGAACAAGATTTTTATTAATCTTCTTGAATCTTGCAGATCTTCTTGATCTTGCTTATCTTGCTCAATAACAATACTGCACCCATGAGTCATTTAAATAGATATGAAAGCAAATAATAATTAGAAAAACAAACTGAAGACTAATTTTAGTCTTTACATGCAAACTGAAATTGAACTGCTTCTCTAACAGTTTAACTAACTGTTTGATAACTGCCATGCATGCATGAGGAGTGGAGAAATTATCTCCTGTTAACTTCAGTTTCTAACACTCCCCCTTAATTTATACCACTAACTATTTCAGTATTTACAATGCCTAAATAATTTACCATTCTTGCCACAACTACGTTGCTAGTGGCTGCCATTGATGGCATACATCTTTTCACTCATTCTGTCTACCAGCTTCAGCTAGGATGCTTTTCCTTTTACAGAATACACTACCTCTCATGCAGAATACACCGCCTTGTGAAATACATCACTTTATATGTGGAATACACCACCTTGCGAAATACATCACCTTATATGTGGAATACACCACCTTGTTAGCCTAGATTGAGTCTACGAACAAATACAATTGCTCAATGAGCATTCACTCAACATTTAAGACTGAGGAGTAGCCTGTCGAAAGGCTATCAACGGACATGCTTATGTCCAAAACTGCAAGCTTCCTACTTGCGTACCTTTCTTTCACCTGATGCTTAACTGCTCAGGTTTCCTCCAAGGACTCTGCTAGGTTCTTTTTACGTTGGTCTAGATTTGCCAACGATTGGTCTGATCTTCAGACACTTTGACAACTTCACTCGTTGTTCAACACACACACTTTCACAGCTTCGCTCGCTATTCAACAGAAGCTCTGCGGAGCTCGTCTTTTCAAACACGACACTGCAGCCGTCAATGCTATAATCTAAAGACAATGAATGATTGCATTGCTTGCATAACATGGAAAACATACGCCTCTAACTTGGGCACTTCCTTTCAACATTTTCACTCTCCTCTTCATGGAGGCCACAAACTTGGAACATGGCTCGTGGCTTGCTTCAACGAATTAATCCACGTTGATGCTTCTACTGCTGCAGCTTGAGGCTTCTACTAGATACACTATTTTCTTCGCGTAGTTCTCCATCCATTTCAAATAGCTTCATTCTTTTCACACACTTAACACATCAGTAACCATGTCTTTTGCAGATTGCTCTTTCTTGCGAGGTGATTCAACCTCATCTGCTTTTGACTGCGGCTCACTGATCACCTTTCTTTATTAGCTGCACTCAGCTCTCACAATGTGCGACCTCCTCCTATCGTCATGTTATGCTACCAATAGCTGTCGGTGTGATTTTTTTAATCATTTGGCCGTTTGAATTCTGCTATACACGGCCCTAGACCGCACAGAGGGTTTCCTTCCAACAGCTCAACTCTTCTCTTCTAGCACTCGTTGTAGCTTTCCCTCGATCTGCTGAATGCTCTCTTCTTCTGAAAGCAACGATCTTCAATGGCTGCGCTTCTTCTTTAACTACTGCACTTATCTTCTCTCCTTGGCTACGCTGCAGATCTTTGACCCTTTCTGGACTGCTGTCCTGTCGATCTCCTGATAGTGCTTCTGGCTGTCTCTTCGTGTCCCTTAGCTTCACACTTGCGCTCTTTCCCACAGTCTCTTATACCATTTGTTAGAAAATAAAGACACATTCAGATAAAACACATAGATTGCTACAGCAATCATAGAACAAAATTTTTATTAATCTTCTTGAATCTTGCAGATCTTCTTGATCTTGCTTATCTTGCTCAATTACAATACTGCACCCATGAGTCATTTAAATAGATATGAAAGCAAATAATAATTAGAAAAACAAACTGAAGACTAATTTTAGTCTTTACATGCAAACTGAAATTGAACTGCTTCTCTAACAGTTTAACTAACTGTTTGATAACTGCCATGCATGCATGAGGAGTGGAGAAATTATCTCCTGTTAACTTCAGTTTCTAACAAAAATGGACTTGCTGAAAAGTCTTTTGAAACATTTAAGAAAATGAAATTAGCGGGTTTATTTCCAGACTCGACAACTTTTGCCAGCATTCCAATATCATGTGCCAAAATGGGAGCTTTCGATCAGGGTATGAAGCTCTATCAAAGAATAATTAAAGGTGGATTTGCTTTTAGATTATGTTGTTGTGAATGTGCTATAGACGTGTTTGTCAAATGCGGAAGCCCACAGAAAGCACGTGTCTTTGGTCGGACACACCATCCAAATGTAATTACATGGACCGTAAATATTGCAAAATATGCTCAAAATGGTCTTTTCTAAATGGCATTCGAGAGTGTTAAGCAAACACAATCGGCAGGGGTAAAGTCAGACTCCATGACCTTTTCCAGTCCTATGTCTCCATTGTTGTTGAGGAGGAGGAATATCGGCACCAGCTATGAGACTATTGCAGAGGCTCGAGGAGCACACTTCCCCCAGGGTCACATGTTTTGCCCAGGTAAGAGTTAAATCTAAGCATCTTAGTATAGACACTGAGAGTCCTAAGAATTTTAGAAAGGATATCTATGATGCATTTCGGAGCTTAAGGGAAACGTTTAGCTGTATTTTTTCTTGTGGTGGAGGTACACCAGAGATAGGAAGCATTCATCTACTTCTAGGAGTGATCTGCTAGCTAAGTTTGTCTTGATCATTCGTGATGGTGATTGGAAACATCATGGGAGATTGGACCCAGATGGAAGGAAACAAGAGAAAGTCTCGATTCCATGAAAATGGAGGACCAATTTAAAAAATGTTCTGTAACTCCAACACAGAGTTCTGTTGATGTGCATCTGAAGTGTATTAACTCTTGAAACACATCAAATAACTAGTAACTTACATTGTATCTTTAAAAAATGACTTCTAAAAATGTTCTATTTTTCTAAAGCAACATCTATTTTTAAAGAATGAGTTTGGAACGATGGCTTGTATTCTTCCATAGAAATGAATTGTCGGTCATTGTGCATGCGTTGTTTGTTGTTCTCCATTTGCCAATTTCATTCTATGCTATTAAGAAAATTGAATGCAATAAAAATAAAAATTAGATGAATTGCTTGAAATATAATTACTTAAACTGCTACATACCTGCTGCCAATTGAATGAAGTTTCACTAACTTCCGAAATTATAAGGGTATTATATGGTAGCTTTCTCCTTTTGTTAAGTCGATATCTAGCCGAACTATATTAACTAAAAGGTCCTGCACATAATTTAGTGTATAGAGTCAAAACAATATATGAAACTTAGAATCTAACTACTTAATCCATTTTTAGAAGACAAAAAATCATAGAGAATATGTTTTCTATAGAATAATTGCAAGGCAATGCTCAGACCTGAATACATCTTTTCATCACTAATTTTAGAGACCATGTAGAATAAATCTCTAAAATAACTTGTAAGATTTGGATTTGATTTCTAAACTGATTTACAATGCAAGAATCAATGTTCTTTCTGAGAGCAAAACATCCTACCATAACGCTTAATAGTAAATTTGTATTACATTCACATGATATTGTGCTTGGTAGTTCTAATTTTACAAGTCCTTTATCATCTACATATTGTCTCTGAATGTACTACAATAATTATAAGAATATCACATCTGATCCCATATTCTTATCACCCATCTATAACTCTAGCTTCTTTCCTATTACCCGAGTAAAATTTATCAGGGTACAAGAAGCACACATCAATCTCAAGGCCAAATATTGATTCGATTTAAGGCCTAATATTCAGCCTCAAGTTATAAGTAGTCTAATTATAGATAGCTTTGGTGCAGCAAGGCCAAGATATCATTTTCAAGTTATGATTGGATTGTTTATGGACAAATTTGGTGGAGCAAGGCCGAGATTTTATTCGTTAGATGCTCTTGAGTTTGAGTTCTACAACAAATACCATCATGCGAAAAAAAAAAAAAAAAAAAAACATGCAATTAATTTAATAATCAATTGATATTTAGTTAATCTATTTTGAGAATAATAAAACCTTACAAAGGCTGGAAATAAGATTAGTTTATATTTCATGCAAGTTATTTTATTTTTATTATTTAGGTAAATTTAAAATGATTTATTTATTTATTAGAAATGCATGTTCACATGATATTTAATAACAATGAATTTGATATATATATATATATATATATATATATATATATATATATATATATATATATATATATATATATATATATATATATATATATATATATATATATATTAATTGTCTTGTATTTCTTCTAGGTATGCATACTGCATATATTTAGTTGTGAGTTTCTTATTTTCAAGTTTATTTCTGGACAATGGTTTATTTTTATATATTTAAAAATCTTCAATTGGTATCAGAGCAAGGTTTGGGTGGTTGTTTTTTAACTTAGATCTTTATAATAATTGATCATGTAAAACTCTAAAAATCTTTCTATTTTAAAATTTAGTGGAAACGATAATGATTATTGGAGAATCAACATGATGACTCTTTTGACAGAGAATAAATTATGGGAGATTGTAAAAATTGGTTATGATGAACTAGCTGATTGGGCAACTGTTCAAACTAATGATAGGCAAGCCAAGAAAGAAGATAAGAAGAAGAACTCATAAGCTTTATTTCATATTCGAACAACTCTAGATAAGAGCTTATTTCTAAAAAAAATTAGTGCAAAGACTGTCAAAGATACTCAGAACACTCCACAAGAAGCTTACCAAGCTAGTGAACAAGTCAAAATGGTTAGATTACAAATATTGAAGAGATAATTTAAGAATTTAAAGATGCAAGAAGAGGAAAGTATGGGTGATTTATGGAGTAAAGGATGTAGTCAAAAAGATGGCTACACTTGGAGAAATGTTGAACAAAAAGGTTGTGGTAAAAAAGATGTTAAAGTCTATAACATCAAGGTGGAATTTGTTGCCATTATTATTGAAGAAAGCAAATATTTGAAAATATTGAGTTTGATCATCGAGTTGGATCTCTTATGTCCCATGAATAAAGACTAACATACATATTAAGTAAAAGTGATGAGAAGGCTTTTACCTCAAAATTAAAGATAAAAAATAATGAAGGTACCAACACTAGCAATAGAAATAGCCATGTGCAAGACAAAGATAATATCAAAATCAATGAAGGACAAGGTAAAGACAAGGATTACAATCATTCTATAGGATATAGAGGAAGAAGAGGTTATTCGATTACAAGAGGTAGAGGTAGAGGTAGAGGTAGATTTGATAAGAGAAACATTCAATGTTATTATTTTCATAGGTATGGTCACTTTGATTGAGAATATAGATCAAAAACAGGAAATGAAAATAGAAGTGTTAATTATTCTAATGAGGATGGTAATGCTTCATATAATTTATTCATTTCTAATGAAAACACTGAAAAAAATCTTAATGAGGTTTGGTGTCTAGATTCAGGTTGTTCTAATCACATGTTAGGGAATAATGTCTTATTTTCTACAATGGACATAAATTTTAAAACAATATCAAACTTGGTGTTGATAAATATATGGAGTTCATATCAAAAATAAATATGAAGGTGAATACTATAGAAGGTAAGAAAAGTATTAATGTTATTTATTTCACCATAAAGTTGAAACATAATCTATTGAGTGCTAGATAACTATGTAAAAATAACTATAAGGTGATTTTTGATGATAAGCAATGCATTATATATGATAATAATCAATGACATAAGGTTTTTAAAATTGTACCTATGTATAATAATAGGATATTTCTATTGAAGTTTGGAGAGCATAGTAACAACCTTGAAAATATGGCATATGAAGATAAAAGTTGGTTATAGCATCTCAGGTATGTGCACTTGAATTTTAAAATTTTGATGTTACTAAAATCACAAAAAATAGTTTATGGTTTGCCAAAGGTTGAATATCATAAGGAATTTTTTGAAGAATGTGTTAAAGGAAAACATGAAAGAGAAAAGTTTTCAAAATTTAGTGCATGGATGGTTTATCATTTACTTCAATTGGTTCACTATGATATTTATGGTCCTATGCAAATAAAAAGTTTTGGTAAGTCATCATATTTCATTACATTTATTGATGATTCAAAAAAAGTGTTGGGTTTACTTTTTAGAGTAAAAAAGTGAAGCATTTGATACATTTAGATTTAAATCCTTGTAGAGAATAAAAGTGGTTAAATAATAAAATGCTTGAGGACTGACCATGGAGGTCAATATTTTTAAAAATATTTTATGAATTATTGTGATTTGAATGCCATCAAAAGGTAACTCACAACTACCTACATGCCTCAACAAAATGGTGTGGTTGAAAGGAAGAATAACATAGTGATTGAAATGGCAAGGAGCATGTTACAAACAAAGGGATTGAATAACTCTTTTTGAGGTGATGTCATTGCTAGATCCATATATATTTTCAATCAAAGTCTTACTCGTGAACTTGAAAATATGACTCCATATGAAGCATGGTATGAAAAGAAGCCTAATGTCAAATATTTCAAAGTTTTTGGTTGTTTAGCTTATATTCATGGAGCTGATAAGAAAAAGAAGAAATTAGATCCAAATAGAGAGTCCTGTATTTTTTTTGGGTATAGTGAATAAAACAAATCTTATAAGATTTATGATCCTATCACTAATAGTGTACTTATGTCAAGAGATGTTATTTTTTATGAAGGGGGATTGTATAGTTATGACAAAGATAAAGGCAATATTATGAAGTCTAAATCTATTTTTATTGATTGTATTAATGATGATATTACTAATGACCATCCCACTAGTACTTTAGTGCTAAGTTATACAATTCTATTAAGTAACCACTCGTCTAGTGCATATATTCCAAGCACAGTTCTAGTTTCAAGTATAAGTCCAATAAATATACCCCCATCTAGTGCATGTATTCCAAGCATATCTCCGGCTTGAATTCCTAGTTCTTCAATGAAGATAAAAAGTTTCACTAAAATTTATTAGTGTATAAGAATCCAAACAAAGGAAGAATGTCCATACGTGAGATAATAAATTATACTTTAATTACATATGCTGATTTTGAACCATCATGTTTTGAATATGCATGTACTAATGATGTTTGGGTGCAAGCAATGCAATAAGAAATAGATTTCATTCATAAAAATGATACTTGATAACTTATAGAACTTTCACATGAAAATAATAATATTAGTACTAAATTGGTCAACTAGACTAAGTACAATAGTGATAGTAGTGTTGTAAGACACAAGGCACGTCTAGAAGCAAAAGGTTTCACTCAAAGATATGGCATAGATTATGAAAAGATATTTTCATCAGTTACAAGACAAGACACTATTAGAATGGTGATTTCACTAGCAGTTCAAAAGAAATGGAGCATACATCATATGGACGTGAAAAGTGACTTCTTGAATGGGTAATTAGAAGATGAAGTATATGTACAATAGCCACAAGGTTTTTTAGTACAAGGTAAAGAGAGAAAGTCTAAAATTTAAAGAAGGATTTGTATGGCCTCAAACAAGCACCTAGAGCAGGTTATGTAAGGATTGATGGATATTTTTAGCAAAATAGATCTAAAAAAAATAAAATTGAGCCTACTCTTTACTAAAAGCAATAAGGTAATAATATCCTTATTATAAGTTTATATGTGGGTATGTACATGAAGTTGGAGGATAATTATGTAGATATTTCCCATAACAAAATCTCATTATTTAAATTATGACTTGGTAATTATCTATCCATAATGTGATCACATTAATAGATAACATGATCATGTTATTACAAAAATAATAATACGATCACATTCTTGTTCTTTTATACATAAAAGCATGTGAATGTGCACATGAATCCAATATTAGCCTAAAGTTTATATTTACTAATCTAAAAGTTATGTATAAGTTTACTTTTACTTATAATTTAAATTGATTTTAGTAAATATAATAAATTAGGGTCACCCTACATATGATAGAGTTTGTCTCACAGATGCATGACTTAGAATGTGAAAAATAGTGTTTCAAAATCCAATCTATGTAGTACTTAGGCTTTTTAGGGTCTTAATATTTAACCTAGGGATCTTAGGACATAAATTTTATAATTGATATCTATTTTTGGTAAATATATAGCCATTTTTTAGGTTTTTTTGCCTTCCAAATTGAATCATAACATTTATAGGAGTCCTAGGTTTGTCAAAATTGAAGTTTGAAAACCAATCACTTTGAATATAATCCAAAGTGGTGTCTGTCAAGTATCATAGGTCACATTGATGACCTACACACATCAAACTACCACTTTATGTTAATTTGACTTGTTCATCAACCCTCCCTCATCCCTGATCACTTCCTACTTATCCCTCATCACTGCTAATCACTTTCTCCTAATTCCTCACTACACCTAATCACTCCATAATTACTCCTTTATTCACCCTCACTATCCCTAATCACCCATTCCTCATCCCTCATCATCACTAATTACTCCCTAATTGACCCTCACCATCTCTCATCATCTTTAATCACTCCCTCATCATCCCTAATCACTCTCTCATTGGCTCTCACCATCCCTCATCATCCCTAATCACTCCTTCCTCATCCCTACTCATCCATAATCACTCCCTTATTGACCCTCGTAGTTCCTCATAATTTATTATCTCTCCCTCATCATATCTAATCACTCCCTCATTTACCCTCACCATCCCTAATCACTAATTCATCATCTCTTATAATATCTAATAACTCCTTTCTCATCCCCCATTACCCCTAATCTCTTGCTTGTTAACCCTTATGATCTCTAATCATCTCTAATCACTCCCTTATCCTCCCTAATCACTCCCTCGTTGACACTCACCATCCCTTATCATTCTTAATGACTCCATCATCATCTCTACTCAATTTTTCATTGTCCCTCCTCATCCTTAATCACTCCATCCAATACCTTGATTGTGGTATTTTTTTAGGTGTAAAAATTCTAGGAGATATAAGTGGAGAGTTGAGTCCTACATAAAATATAAGACATTATGATCAAAATGATGTGAAGACAAATTTGATACTTAAATATTTAACATCTATGAAAAAATATGGGCCTATTAGAAATGATGCAATTCACAATTGAAGATATGACAAAAAAAGAGAAGCAAGTAAACCACCATAACACCAGAAATTGATAGTAAATTCAAGGATCACCAAGCTATGTGATTTATTGAAATCTTGATCAATTGCTTTCCATATGAGAACACTGTATGATCTTAATAATTACATTGAATGCCTTCTATTTGTATGTCTATTGATTGAGCCATCATACTTGAGAGTGGAAAATAATTTTCAAATGATTAGAACAAGTAGTCCAAGATTGAAAAGTTGTGATTAATTCATAACTTCAATATTCAATCTAATGAAGAGTGTCATACTATGAGCTCTCTACATTCATAGCTTGAGAAGTAGGTATAAGTTATCTAGTGCTACAATAAGGTAAGTAGATAACAGTTTATGAACCTAATGATATAGTCGGCAATAAAAATATCTCTACTTCTCCCAACACAAAATTATATGAATAAAAAATATTTTTCCATTAATAAATGTAGATCAATGGTGAACCAATACACTTCATCATTTCCAATGGAAGTTATACGAATTTAATTTCTCCTAAAGCATATTTTCAAAAATTAAACTTGAAATTGATGTATCATCCATAACCATATGCTAGTGTATGATATAATGTAGGCCTTTAGAAATGCATCACCTACTAGTGTCACTTGGTGTACAAAATCAATCTTCTTAAATATGTAATATTTTGTGACATCTCACCAATAGAGGTATGCGATGGTTTACATGTGGTTAACCATATGTTTACCATTGACATGAAGTCTATGCAATAAATCCTTGAAATGATGTGATAGATTGTCATGGTCTAAAATACCATATATCATAGTCAATTCATAAGCTTTCAATCACTAGTGCTAGGAAGTAAAAGAATCTTATCAGTTCTAGTAATAAGTAAATGTAATAACATTGTTATGGCACCATATCATGCTATGTTTTGTCCAATAATAACAAAGACAAATTAACTAAACCAGAAACTAGATGAATATAAGGATATATTTCAATCACATAGATAAGTTCCTACATACTGTACACTAAATAATACTATCTATTTGTTTCCTTAACTACATTTATCTCAAACATCTTTATATAACATATCATTTCTAGAGAATGAATATATCAAGTGGTAGATCTATGAAATTATGGATAATAGAGACATCATGCCCAAATCATTGATTTACAAAAGCCTAATTGTGCTTGCACTAAAGAATGATGGGACATGAGGTTTTGAATTAATTAAAAAAATATTAACGAGATTAAAATGAAGAAAAATTATCCTCATCTAAATAATAAGGATTTTTTTTGCCATATCCATGGTGTAGAAGTCTTTTACAAAATTGATCTTAAGTTTGGGTATCATCATATTCATGTTGAATCTCTAGACATTTTGAATATAGTCTTAAAAATAAAGGAAAGATTGATTAACTAGTTGGTTATGCCTTTTAGGTTTAATAATTTACAAAATTCATGTATTTATATGTTGAATGACATCTTTAATCCCTATAATTATTTAATTTTTTTAATCTAACTTCATGTCATCCTAATCTTTAGAAAATATGGGATGAACATATACACAATGTTGAGATGGTGTTTCACTTTGTTTACAAACATATTTTTATGATAAATTGAATAAATGTTCATTTTTCATGCAAGAGATAAAATATTTGGGATGTATTAGACACACAAGGAGTGTATGTGTGAACTTGACCAATATTCATGTCATATAGGAATGGGAAACACAAAATAATTTTTCATAGACTAAAATCTTCTTAGAATTAGAAAATTATATAAGAGATTTGTGTTTAATTTTTATCCTTTGAACCAAGGTACCAAAGGTGGAACCTAATAAAGTTTCATCTAGTTAGTTGCAAAACAAAGATAATTTGATGAACTAAAATTCAGATTGTATTTTGTGCTAATACTTATGTTACTTGAATATAAACTATGAAGATCATCTAATTCATTCATTAATAAAATTGACTATCACAAATAGGTATTGACAACACAACAATTCCTAGAAAAGAGTTAGTTTCTATTATAATGGATTAAATAACATATGATTGAAATTAAATATATATTTAGAGTATATAATTATGTTAGATGATGGAGTGATTATGGATGATGAGGGATGGTGAGGGTCAATGATGGAATGATGAGGGATGGTGAGCACCAATGAGGGAATGATTATAGATGATAAGTGATGAGGAAAGATTTATTAGGGGTTACGAGGGATGAGGAAGGAATGATTAGGGATAATGAGGGTTAATGATAGTCAATAAAGGAGTGATTAGGGATGATAAGCCTAAGTGATTAGAGATGATAAGGGAAAATGAAGGTCATTTGTGGAGTGATTAAGAATGATGAGGGATGAGGAAGGATTTATTAGATTTGATAAAAGATGATTAGGATGTGTTTAAGGATGATGAAAGATGAGGAAAGAGTGATTAAAGATGATGAGAGAGTGATTAGGGATGATGAGGGATAGTGAGCATCAATACAGGAGTGATTATGGATGATAAGAAAGTGTTTAGAGATTACTAGAGATAGTGAGGATTAATGAGGGAGTGATTAGGGATAATGAATAATGATGAGAGAGTGATTATGGGTGATAAGGGATGAGTAAGAAGTGATTAGGGATAAAGGAGGGATGATGAACAAGTGAAATTAACACAAAGTGGTCATTAGATTTGTGTAAGTCATCAATATGACCTATGCTACCTCAATCACACCACTTTATCAAGTTCAAATTGAGGCATTTAAAAACATCAATTTTAACAAACTTAAGACTCCTAGAAATGCCTAGAATCAATATTGAAAGCATAAAAACCTAAAAAATGCATATATGTTTACCAAAAATAGACATCAATTACAAATGTTATGTCCTAAAATCCTTAGGTTCAACACTTAGACCCTAGAAATGCCTAAGTACTAACCAAATTAGATTTTTATAAATGATTTTCTACATCATAAAGTGTGTAGCTATGGGACCAACTCTATCATATGTAGAGTGATCTTAATTTATTAGATTTAGTAAAATAAATTTAAAGTGTAAGGTAATGCATTTATGTATTTTCTTTTACTTAACATTTTGTGTAGTAAATATAAGTTTCAGGTAACGTGATCATGTTACTAATGTGATCATATTTCATTATACTTAACATTTAGTTTTATAAATATAAGATTTAGGTAACATGATCACATTTATAATGTAATCACATTGGTAGTGTTACTAATACAATCATGTTACTAATATAGCCATGTAATTGACGTGCTCACTTAACTAATGTGGTCATGTTATTAATATAATCATGTTACTAATGCAACCACATTACTAATACACTTGTATTACTAACATGGTCACATTACTAATGCGGTCATGCTATTTGAATTTAAATTCACACACCAAGAATTTTGATTAGGGAATGACTTAGATTCCCAATCCAAAAGCTTGGACCTATCAATCTACAGCCGAGTCAGAGAGTTTTGTTAAGAAATAACAAAATATAACTTTGATCTCCAAATATAGTATGAATTTCAATGGTAAAATTAAAAAACTTAATAGAATCAAAAGGAACATGCTCTCCTCTTTCCAAAAATATGATTTTCATAAATTTTGGATTAATACAAGGTTCCAATCTATGTTGTTTTCTAACTATATCTTTTTTATGCCACTACATGCCATAAACATACATGTATATACATGTTCATGTAATGTATTTTTCATTCATCCATGTGTAAAAAAAGTTATATGGTCACAAACAAGGCCTAATTCAATAAATTTTTAAAAAATAATTTCCATTTTTTTGAGGTAGTTAGGCATGCCGCATGGTTGACTATCCATTTTTTTGTGAGTTTTGAAGATCTATTTACTTGAAAAATTCATAAAAAAGGTATTCATTGAAAATATAAAAAACAATGTCACAAATAAGAAGATCTTATTTAAATGTTCACCAAAGGGTTTCAAATAATACTAAATTCTGCTTAGAAAATGGTGCACCGCATGACAATCGATCTACTTTGTTTGCTTAAAAAAATAAAATTTCCTCTTCAAATTTTAGATTTTTGATTTAGTTATACTTAACTATTTATTATATAAAATAGTGTTTTAGAAACTAGACTCAAAAGTATACATTTTATGTTCTTACACCATCATCAAATTTGGAGTGTAGATATCTCAAATTATTTATAAAAATTCAGATTTTTAAAATTTCAAGAAAATCATGTCCACAAGTAGGCCTATTTTTGTCTCCCAACTTTGTGCACTTACCCATGTTGATAATTTATTGTATAGGGGCATAAATTCTAAGATAAATGATGAATTCAAAATTTCAATGATGAATGAATTTGAAATGACACATTTAGGTCTCATGAAATACTTTTTAAGGATGGAGGTTCATCAAGGTAAAGATGACATTTTTATTTGTCAAACAAAGTATGCAAATTTTAAATTGAATAAATTCAATATGGTTGATTGTAAACCAATCTCCATTCCAACTGCTCATGGAGTTATGCTATGTAGAGAAGATGGTGTTGATAGAGTTAATGAGACAATTTGCATAAGTATTGTTGGAAGCTTAATGTTTCCAACTCACACAAGACCAGATATTACTTATTCAATTTATCTTGTATAAGGATATATATTTGAGCTATTTAAAATTCATATGAAGGCAGACCATAGAAGTTTGAGGTATGTGAAAGGTATTATTAGCTTTGGTATTCATTATTAAGCTACTAAAAAGTTTGAATTTTTTTGTTTTAGTGATTCTGACTAGTGAGGTAGTTTGGATGATCGAAAGTCAACGTTTGGGATTTATTTTTCACTCAATTATTGTTTGGTAACATAGAGTTGATATAAGAAAAATTCAGTTGCTCTTTCATCTACAAAAGCAAAATATATTGCAGTCACTTCAGAAATATTCAGTTGCTCCAAAAAATGATGTATTAGGGAAAGACATTAAGTCACTATGAGCCAATTGAAGTGACGTTTTGGTGCGACAAGATTTTCCTTTCAAAAACTTTTCTCTGTGATGTTTTCCAAGAACACATCCTTAACAAACACCATCTTTGCAAGAAACTTTAGGAAGGCCTTTGACCATGTTGTGACTACTCAGTTACTGCAAGTACTTGAAATTGAGATGACTAAATATTTCATGCCATAGTTTACTCAAAGAATCAACAAGAGCAATAAGGGCATGAGGAGATTTGGAATCATGAAATGTATCAAACTAATATAAGCAAGCTGCATCAACATTGTGGCTCTGAAAGGTTTTAGAAAAAAATGGAGAGAAACAACATCAACCTATAATGATTTTTTGTGATAATATAAGTGCTATCAAATTAGCCAAGCATCTAGTGCATCACAACAAGCGAAAGCATTTTTAGTTTAAGTATAATTTTATTCAAGATTTGGTTCAGAGAAAGATGTAGAATTGAAGTATATAAACACCCAAGAACATGTTGCATATATCTTCACTAAAGTTGTTGTAAAATTTCAATTTTTGAACTTTGAAATCAAGTTGTTAGTCCATTTAACATCAAGGGGGAGAATATTGGTTAGATGTTGTATTTGAGTTCTACAACAGATACCATCATGCAAAAACATCATGCAATTGATTTAATAATCAGTTGATATTTAGTTAATCTATATTTAGAACAATACAGCCTTAGAAATGTTGAAAATAGGTTTAGTTTATATTTCATGCAGGGTGTTTTATTTTAATTATTTATATAAATTTAGAATGATTTATTTATTTATTGGAAATGTATGTTCACATGCAATTCAATAAATACAATGTATGATTTTTATTATTACGAGAATGATTCGAATAATTTTAAGAAGTAATTTTATTTTGGTTGTTCTATATTTGTTCAATTATGCATACTACATATATTTTATTAAGAGTCTCTTATTTTCTGGTTTCTTTTTCGACAGTGATTTATTTTTATATATTTCAAAATCTTCATATTTTAACCTCAAGTTACAAATATTTCATCATTGGTCAATTTTGGTGTAGCAAGGTTAGTTTTTCATCCTCAAGTTGTAATTTTATTTATGGATAGCATAGGTTCAACAAGGGCAAGTTATCCTTTTGATTCAAAGACACCTGAGCAACAACAAAGCTACATTGTTTAGACTGCACATTGCACTTCAAATCAGATGCAACAACCGTTTCTTTTAAATAAAAAATCTCATCCATTGAGATTCAATTCAAACATTTTCGATCAGGAGCTTCCAATAGGAATAAGGCTTTTACCTCCGGAACATACCTCACTAGAGATATTGGGGTGTCAAGGATGTGAAATAAGTATTCTTTTACATGCCTTAGACATTCTTAAACAGAATGAGATGGTACCTATAGAAGGCAATTTTGAATATTACTTCAAATATGGAGAGATGAATATTTATTCTGTGAATGTTTTTGAGTGTTTGGAGAAGTCACATCAACTAAAAGAGATAGTGACATTGAAGGCAACAGGAATTCACTGCACTCTGTAATCTTTTAGTCTATTTGAATATTGTCATGCTCATGTCTAACAGGAGTCACATTCTTATTTCATTTCTATGCATAGTTACCAGATCCAAACAAAATTCAGTTGGGACTAGATTTTTCAGCTGTTCCTAATAAATTCAGTCCTTCGGTTTTTTTTTTTTAATTTAAAAAAAATAATAATTATAAATTTATTTTTCTGGCAATTGAATATAAAACTAAAAAATAAAATTATAAGAATATAAATATAAATTCAGAATTTATATTAAATTATTAATTTCAACTTTATATTAAATTATTAATTTTTTTTTTACCATATTTATAAAGTTTACATATTTATATAATTATATTGGTCGATTATTAATTAAAAATTCATTCTTGTTTTACAGAGATATTACGAATGCGATGCTGCTCCTATTAAATCAATAGCCTTTGTTATGGTAGCACCGTGGACATAACTAATAAAAATAATGAGAACAATACATCCGGGTATTCGCTTTAGGTTCCAATTTTACATTGTTTATCAGGTCGGACGGTAATCTTGACTTTTACTAGCTACTAAAATCTTAGAATAAACTCCTATATAGTTTTGGATTATACAATTATTCTTCCCTAAATTTTAGGAACCAATCCATACCATCAATTCCACGAGAAAAGGAGATTAAGGGTAACTAGTAGTTGAATTGTCACACCCCTCTAAAATCTTGCAATATGTTTTCAGTCTTCTGTATTAGGATGGGAATCAGTTCGATATAGATATTAAATTAGGGTAAGATTAATTTTGATTAACAACTTAAAATGTATGCCAGGAAAACGAAATTATGAGTTCAGAATGGGAAGCTTAGAAGAATTTTTCTAGCCCTCAAAATATTTAGGAAGCAGATGCTTCTCGAAATTTCTCTTGGCTGACTTATTTTTGTCTTCTCCATCCCAAATAACGTACAACCCCAACACAGCCTCTCCCACAATCCTACAGTTGTGAGATCCATGATGTGGTGTTCCAAGTTACATGGCCCATCTCTAATCCCAAATCAACAGACATAACGCTCTGCAAGTTATACTTTGTGCTCATTAACTGAGTGATCAATGGAGGTTACCAACCATTTGGCACAAAATTAAAATAACTAAGGAATATCAATCCCAAAGCAGGTCTAAGGTTTAGCCAATAATTTCTAATGTTCACAAAGAAGTTTATATAGAGAATGATTTCATACTCTTTCATGACATACATAATAGTTTCGTATTGGTACATATTAACGTATCAAATTGTAAGTTTCTTTTCAAGCTTCTTAGTTACACATGTTGATTATGTAGAAGGTTATTTTGAATTTTTCAAATATATTATAGAGAATATGGTTATTTCCTTATAATTGTTTTCAATGATTAAAAATGTATTTGCTGACTTGGAATAAAAAATGATGATATTTCTTTTGGAGGAGCAAAGGGTGTATTTAGTAATAGTCAGTCCTTTGGACATGAATTTATATAAGGTTTTAACAATTTATGAGATATAATATCTGAGTACACAGTGTGGTAACCTTTTGCATGCACACGCTCTCACTCTCTTTCACACACACATTTGTTTCTTGTCATCTGTAACTTTTATCTTTATATGTTGGTGGATCATCAAAAATTAGTTTACGGGCCTAAAATCTAGATACCTAACTATTATAGTAGATAAGGGGTTAATATATTTCATATCTAGTTTTTAATGAAAATAAAATACTTATTGCTATTGTTCAAAATTGTATTAGCATTGTGTACTTTCATCATTAAAATATGAGAATCCTTACAATTCATGTGCATCGGCATTGACTTTGGCATGGTGTATTCTCAATGTTTTTTAACAGGGGATTATTTTCACATTTTCATACTTAAAACATTTTAAATTTATAAACATTGAAAATTACAACATTTTTACCATATTACTATCTAAACGTTTGCATTATTTATTTAAAATGTATTATTTACATTTTTCTAAAATATTGTTCTTTGTAATGTTTTCGGGAAGGATTTCTTAACAGTAACAAGATTCCAAGTTATTTAGAAAGACCATGTAATCCATAGTTTTATATAAAAAATAAATGTAATGATTACCTAAAACTATAAATAATATATTTAACAAAATATTTAACCATGACCTAATGACCTAATAGCCAAGCCAATCCTACTACTTCTTGGAGAATGTCTAAGATTGGATGAGGCTTTCTTCGGATTTATTTTGGATTTTTCTCATAAAGAGAGACAAAATACCCACTTCTAACAAATAAAATCATAGCTATAAACCCCAGGGAAACCTGAAACATATAATTCAAAAAACTATTATGGTAATGAATTTTCGATAATATTTTATAATCATTAAATTTAATATAAACAACAAACTTAATCCAACAAATGAAGTTCAAAGATAAATGATAGCATTAAAAATCACTCAATCCCCTCTCCTCCTACATAAATGCTTCAACAGTAAAAATTGTTAAATGTAATTTCTTATAACTGCCAAAACATAAAATGAAAATGAACTCTAAATTCAAGAAATGAACAAACTTACATAATAACAACTCAAAAAGAGAAATGCAAGAAATGAATAACACTATAAAATAAAAATTCAAACCCTAGGCATTTTTAGAATTCATACTTTCTACAATATTTGGATCGTTGTAGAAAATAAATTACTACATTAAAATGATCTGTTAAAAACCTTCAAAACTATTTATTAGAATTATTCACATATAAATATAGTGATCATATGTTTCAAGCCATGAGGAGTTAATAGCAATCGTAATGCCATACCATTTCGAGATTCATTGTACTCGATTATATAGGAGACAATGTCCCACTATGTGTCAACGTTCAAGAGGCCTTCACGCATTAAAATTATTGTTCACAATGTCAATTTTTTACATGTAAATAATTTTTTCAATTTTTTTTACCAATCAAAATATGTAATTAAATGATTTTTTAATATTTTTTGTTAAAAATTATACAACTTAATAATTGATTTTTTTTTAAATATTTGAATATACACATAATAACAAATTTTGTTTGGTAAATAATACATACTATAATCGAAAGTTAAAATCAATTAAAAATTATACTGATACTTTCAATATTAACAATTTAAATATTTTATATTATATTACGAATATAATCACCAACTTAAACGAGCATATTTACATTTATGCATTTCTTAACAAAATATCAAATCTATAATAAAAAAGAGTTGAACATCATAATATTTAATGGTTTATATTCAAGTAATCAATATAACTGCAAAACAATCTTATCATAGAAACATTAAGATAAACTCAATACACCTACGGCAACACTGGCATTAAAAATGCCAGTAAGACGAGGCCGCCGAGGGAAAGGGACTTTAGGCTCTCCACCAACCTCGGGACTTCCCTCGACGACCTACGCCCAGGCGGGAACGTCAGTTTTCCGCTTTGGCAGCTCTTCCAATGCTGCAATGTTACTTCGTATAACTCTAATGTCATTGTAGTCATAGTCTCACAATTATTCTCGTAAACTCAGAAAAGCATAAGATAAGCAATACTAGGTTAGTTTGTAATGAAAATGCCAATCTACCCATGGAGGAGTTTAGGGCTTTCTCAAAGACATTTCTAATTCAAGCAACTACAAGCTGACACCTCCAAAGAGTAAAGAGTAGACGGTGAAGAGGGCTTGCCGATGCCTAAAGCAAACATTGAAGAGGGCTTGCCTCTGTTATGGCAAAATCTAAAGAGTAAACGGTGACGGGGGCTCTTCTATGATTTAGATATTCAATCATTTTTCTTTTTCTTGAGATTATTAATATTATTTTGATAATAATAAATCAATTTATAATTAAAATAATATTTTAATTTTTTTTTAAATAATTAATTATTTTAATTTTAATTGAAAGTGTATGAGATGTAAAATGTTTTTGTTTATTTTTTAGATTCTTAATTATTTTTTTTAGATTATTTATATTTTCTTGTTTATAATAAAATAATTTATAATTAATATAGTATTTGATGTCTCTTACATTTTCAATTACTAATTATAATTGAAAATGTATGAGGCGTAAAATACCATGTTAATAATAAATTGTTTTATTATTATCAAGACAATAACAATAATTTAAATAGAATTGATTGAAAGTGTAAGAGGTGTAAAGTGTTTTTTTTTTTTTGTTAATTCTTAATTATTATTTTTTAAAACTGTTATTATTGTTTTGTTCACAATAACACAATTTATAATTAATATGGTATTTGATGCCTCCTACACTTTCAATTAAATTAATTATACTTGAAAATGTATGAGACGTAAAGTACCATGCTAATAATAAATTGTTTTATTATTATCAAGACAATAACAATGTTATAAGAAGAATTGATTGAGCGTTTTAAAAAATAAGAAATTCTTTTTCACTATTTGTACTTTGTTCTTTACTTTTTATGTATTTAAAAAGAGGATTTCTCTTCACTATTTACTCTTTACAATTTAGGTATCTACTTTTCTCGCACATTTCAATGTTTATAGTTGGTTTTTTAGTTTCTTGATATATAAATATGTTTTAGAAAATAATGTGATATTTGTATTAAAAATAGGTCTATAAATATTGGTGCCTATCAGTAATTGGTATGCACATTTAAGTGTTGATTCTAGTATCAAGTGAACACAAAAAAGAAAAAAAAAGTTATAATGATTTAATATTATATCTTGTTTACATTATATGATTTTCAATAAGCAAATATGCAGCATCATTTGATTATGATATTTGGGTGCATGTATAAAAATGGCATGTATCAAATATAAATATGTTTTATGTCGAAAAGAAATGGCTTAGGTTTTATGACAAATATTTTGATGAATCTATTAGTAATGTTCTAAATTAAGATTGCATACAATTATCTTTCAACATAGTTTTATTAATTATAATAGTCACAAATTTAATGCAAATTGCAAAGTTCAGGCATAAGAAGTTGGTAGATTAGTGTCTTTGGTGTATGCAACTATATGGTTTTATTCTTGAATGAAAATTACTTTTGGAAACACAATATAATACTAATAATTTGGCATGTAAAATTGAACTCCAATGAAATAAAAAAGCAGTACTTAAACGTTCATACTGAAGCCTAAAGTGTAAGCAATGAATATGGATTTCTTACTTTTTAGATGCCTAAATCCTAAATAGTAAACAATGAAAATGGATATCCTATTTGTAAAATTCCTAAATACTAAAGAGTAAACTTTGAAAAATACTTTCCATTTTTTTAAGATGCACAAGTAATTATGTTTAAATTATCACTAATTAAAATAACACTTTACAATGATAAAGTAATTTATAACTATGATTGATATTTACACATCAAAAACCATTTATTATAGTTTTAAATCTACGTATGATTATACTTGATCAGTTATTTGGTCTTATCTAGAAAATTTTGACGGTTTGATTTAGTAGTTGATTGTTTGATTGATTTTTATTAACATTCATTCTTAGAATTAAAATAATTATAAAAAATATTATATATACATACATACAAAATTAAATTTAATTAAAAGGGTTGTATTTAACACTAAACATGCATATAAGACTATACAAGTGATTTAGAATTTCCTTTTTACAATAAATAAACCCATTTATTTATTGTAAAATTCAGTTACAACTAAGAATTTTGGGAAGAGAAGAATGCAGTGAATAAAAACTCAATCCCATAAGAACATTTTATAAACTTCACAATTTAAAATCACACTTTAAGGAAGAAGAAAGGTTTGATATTTGTGTTTCATCTTTGTTGTTTCATACCCTCATGTGTTGTTTAGATCAATCTCTCATCCTTAATCCCATAAGAACATTTTATAAACTTCAAAATTTAAAACCACACCTTAAGGATGAAAAAGGTCTGATATTTATGCTTCATCTTTGTTGTTTCATACCCTCATGTATTGTTTAGATCAATCTCTCATCCTTAGATCACCCTGTTTAATTGAATATATGTAACATTTTTATTTGACTATAATCAAACTTGAACGAAAGGCAAATGGTCACCTTATTAATCATAAACAGTTTGTCCAAATGTTTGAGCATTACAACAGAGAAACAAGAATAATTGGAAACACAAATTACTTCATGAAACATTCATTATTTTAATTTATGACATTGTCCTACATTTCTTAGGTCTATTACTTCATGAAACATTCATTATTTTAATTTATGACATTGTCCTACATTTCTTAGATCTATCTTTACTTGTAATCAAGGACATGTGATTATTTTTAATTTATAAACAAATTTGACAACCACACTTGATTCATCATGCATCACAATGAGAATCCTCAATAACAATACATGCAAACATTCTACATTCCAAATCCGAGTAGCTAAGCAATTTATTTTAAATAAAGCATACATCATCTCAACATAACCTAATTTCATATCTGAATGAATAAATAAAAATCTAAGGCATTTAAAATATTTAACAAATAACCAAAAAAAAAAAAAAAAATCCAAGAAACCCTCACATAGTAGTACCAAATAGTTTAATAAAGATCTTTCAAAGTATAGAGGAATATCTTCTACATTTATTGTTATCATCCATTGATTTTTATTTTGATTTGGAATTCAAACTTCATTTAAAAAATATATTTGTATATACTATATTAGAATTAAATTAGTGTAAGATATAATTAAAGACCTTAATTTCATGGGTTATAATAATTGTATGGATTTTAAGTAAAATATAAGTTTTCTTTTCAAACAAAAATGTTACAGTGATTAAAATAGTAACACATATTTGAAGTTTAATTGTTATACATATTGGTGTGTTTCAATATACCAATGTGCATATATGATATTACCTTTATTTAAAAAAACACTATTTTATTAAAAATATATTTGTAACACCTTCCCTGCTAATCTAAAATCAGCTATTTTTTTTAATTAACATTAATTCTGCTTATGGGTTAAGGGTCACTAAATAATATATCAAACTAATTTTATTTAATATTTTATTTAACTATTAACTCCCTCGGCTCTATTTGTGTGTGTGTGCACACACTCATCCACACGCATGCATATAAAAAATACTTGTTTAAGTAATCCCACAATAATATCACATAAATTTATTGATCATATTACTTATATAATGTAAGATTCGTAACTATAATATAACTATATTCACATTATAATATATCTTTTACCACATTAATAATTCATAAAATTGATGAGACAAATAGTACCTCAAATGAGATCATAGTACCCACTTAACCCACATCAAGTCACGGCCCACATTATTCACATACAATAATGTCCTCATGATTTCTAAAACACTAAAAGTTATCATTATTAAAGATAACTAAAACCATTGACTAGCTGTCGACTCTAATTGCCATTAAGTGGATTTCATTTTCCCATGCGTTTGTGCACATTATGGATATCAAACTCATTCAATACTTTCAAAAATATTTTTTTAGAGATGGTCCTAATATACCCAACATGTATCGTGATCACAAATTATCTACAGCCCCCCCAAAAAATCATTTTTTTCCATGTGTAATGCATCCGATCCATACATACAATTTTACAAAAATATATTTGTTCGTATGTGCATAGCCTCTAATACAAATCATTTTGTTCATATTACAATTTATAATTTTTATATGTGGCCTCACAAAAATGGGACTCACATACGTATGTGTTATACGAAAGTGACCAAAATTATAAACAAAATTTACCTGTCTCATGTCTATGGAATAGTTAGATTTCATTGAGTTCATCTATGCCAATAACATTGTGCTCGAGGCAAGTGGAGCACGGGGATGGAAACAATCCTCTTTGTTTAAGTTGTATATGTAACCACACTTTCATAGTTCTCCACGTGGTCGCAAATAGTTATACCATCCTCAATCAATAAGAGTTTACGTGGCCACAATACATCTTCATTATATATTACAAAGTTTGCACACAAATTTTACCCTTTGATTATGTTCACACGACCACTCTACATGCTAATCACTTATCAACATACAAGCAACTAGTCACTGATTATTGTGGATCTCGATTGATATGTCACAATTTCAAAACCCACTAGTCTATTAATTAGACAAATTGCATGGGTTTCGTAGAAGGCTCAACACTAAATTTGAGGTGAGGGAAAAATGGGGCCATCTATGCCCACATGGTTACCACATAAGTCCCTAGTTAAAAATATTTTTGATAACCATATTTCATGTGGTCAAGGTCTTTCTTAACTTTCTTAAAGTAGCTTAGTGGCCATATTTTACTTTATAATTATTATGTTGACAAGTTTTCATATTTTAAATTATATTTAAATTTTAATTCAATGTGATATTTCTATCATTTATCTGATTCTATTTTACTTATTTTTATTGTAATAGAGATTAACAATTTTTACATAATTCAAATAGATTAAATTACCATTTAATAATTAACATGTTTAGAAAATTTATGTATTCACAAGATTTGTTTATGAAAATAACATTATACTCAAAGAAAGGATGATGTGGACGTCTTCATTTTATATGATCACCAAAACACTATACATATTCATTGGTAATTAATAAGGCCCACATAGTTTAATGTTGTGTAGTCAAGGAAGAATTATGCATCATATTATATCTATACGTGACACTTTGTGCACTAATAACTACCATGAGTCCACATGACCAAAATCCATATCATACTTATAAAAGAATTCTTTGTATTCTATGTTTCCAGATATCTACAATAACTCTAGGTGGACTTGCAAAAGTGAGTGAAGCCATAATGTGATGCTGGGATGATTGTCACATGTCTTCATCATGAGATATGTATGATCTCAAATTTAATATACACCAATTATATGTTATAAGGTGTTCACACTATTACATGACCACCATGAGCCAAGCCTTAACAACCATTTCCATAATTATTTTAACCTTTAGATAAGGTGATAATGAATGTAAGGTGCACAAGGATTAAATTCTACCCAGGGTGTGAACAAACCCAAGCCATTGAGATGGTGATAATTGTCACCATCACAACCCCATAATATCAAGGACTCCATGTAGTACCTAAAACAAAGATTGATCACTATGTGATTTGTGACCATGGGATTGTGTTAAGTGGCACAAACCTAACTATTTATTACTTGGGAGTAAACTTAGTCATGAGAATTTAGTTAAAGATAGAGAAATATTCATTAAAAAGAGAAGATAAAAATGACATCAAGTTGATGGGAAGATCTATCTCTTCAATGATAGCTATTAAAATCAACTTAAGGTAAGAGCGGTCGTTATGTAAAAATAATTTAAGTTCTACCAAATCAATAATTGATATGTGCCCTCATACTGCCTGACAACTAAAAATAACCAACTATAGAAGAGTTGAGTGACATTATAACAAGGTGACTTATTTCCTAGTATCCACTTAATGTTTTTTTTCATATGAAAAATAAATACAATATTTCAATGTGGATCACTTGAGTGTTTATAATGGTGTAAGGCTATCTAGTATGCAAGGCCTTATTCATTTCTCATTAGTTCATATATTTATCTAGAAGTGACTTGACATATATTATTTAGTGAACATTTTAATACACAACCTTCCATGGGATGGTTAACTTACTAACTGGGATCTTTGAGGTTTTAGCTAGTGTTAAAATAGTACTAGTGATCTCATTGTTATTGATCCTTCCAAAATCCAATAAGTGATAGTCTATATATTAATTGAATGGGTGGCTTAAACCTCATATTCCATATGCATAAATTTATCATTGCCATATTATTCATTCACAAGGAAAGGATAGCATAGATATCTAAGTCATGTTTATTTCTTATGTCTACTTTTACTATGATCATGCATTTGATTCATTATTCAAAATACATGTATTACTAGTAACACATTACTTTCAAGAATAAATGAAAGGATATCAATAATGTTCCTACACATAGATATCCCTTATACAGAATTAGGAACAAACAACAATTATAGTAACATTCAAAAATATAATGATTGAGAGACTAATTAATCTATTAATTAAATATTCCTGATTAAATTATTCACTAACCACATTGTAATTGTGAATAAAAATAAATAAAATGCTTAATTTTAAAACACATGCACTTGATTAAGGTTGTTCACCTTCTTGACTACTTGACTGCTCTTCAAATGATCACAAAGGATAATCAATGAGATGTTTTTGGTACCTTGATCCACTTGACCAATCTCACATCATTTGCATGGATCCCATAATGTGATACATAGGAATCCACATACTTCTTAGTCCATCAAACTACATTGAGGTCAGAGAGATTCACTCAAGTTTTCTATTCCATAGTTTCAAGTGTTATTCCCATACATTGTGAATTTTATAATTAACATTCTTTCCACAACATTATCCATTAGCTTTAGTTGCTAACAATGAGAAGTTTGAATAAGAAAATTTCCTTTCAATTAAAATGATTCATTATGAAATTATGGTCTCTTATACAATTTCAACAAATTTAAGTTAGAATTTCTCTTTTTCCCCTCTTTGTGGATTTCCCAATCTCTTATATTGATCCTCTTCTTCTATGATATAATATAGTAATATCAAAAGATGTATAAGTTATACTTATCATAATTGAATGGTTTTATTGATAGGTCCAACTCTAATTAATATTTAACAATAATCCTAAACTAAAATTAAATGAGGGGAGATATTACAATATAAACACTTTTCCTTCCATTTAAAAAAAAAAGAAAAATGAGATGAAATTTTTTTTGCTTAGTTTTATATAAAAATATGAAAAGAATGTGTGGTTCGAAGTAAAGAATTTAAATCTACCTCAACTTTAAAACTCATCCTCTATTCCCTTTCTCCTCTCTATTGATTTTTATATTTTATCATAAAGTCTTCCATTTTTCTCCAGCTTTATTTTATGGATTTTTAAACCCTACCTCATTTTTATTGTTTTCTATAGTCTCAAAATGACCAAGACAAATGATTCAAAAAATAGTCATGTCATTATTAAAAAAAATGACATTAGAATATCAAACATGATGTTGCATAGTTGTATCTAAAATAATATTGAAAATCCTCAAAATATTATACATGAGTAACTCATTACTTTTCATGAAACTTCCCAGACATTCCTCATGCAAGCTTCTGTCATTGTATAAAATAAAATCATTGATATTTGCATCTAAATATTAGATCAAAAATGAATTTTCTTACATGTCAGCCTCAAACGATAATGATGAATGTTGGAGTCAAAAGGATCATCATTAAAAATTCTAACTACCTAGTCAAACCCATGGTTTGAATCCAAACAATGGCGTTGAATAACTTTTTATAGAATTTTCGCAATTTCAAATGATTTTTTGTTTGCTTAGATTTCAAACTATTTTTAAATGTAGTTCAAAGTTGGTTGGGTTAGAGACCAAAAAAAAGTATTTCTAAGCCACAATTGATATAATCCATGTAATGTATTTATAAGGGGCATATTTTATAGTCCCTATCCCCTTTCATTAGTATTTATTAATATTTTAGTATAATATTTAAATTGCATTGCGATAAGGGTTCATGTTCTAACTCTTTAGGTACAATCAATGTTAAGTTTATAATTTAAGGTTAATGTTTAAAAATTATGACATTCATAGAAAAAATTAAATATTTAAATTCAAATATGATTTTTAATAATGCTGAGTAAAATTTAAGAAAGCTTTTAAATAGAATCGATAAAATATATTGACATATTTATGGATTTTTTTAATTTTTTAGTCAATTTATAGATAAAGTTTAATCAATAATAATAGTAATGATATTATCTTAATAGTCTTTCGGCTATTATTGCCAATACTTATATTATCACCAATAAGTTGACACTCATATACTAGTCTTAAGTATAAGAATTTTAATTTATATGATGAAATAAATCATATTTATAAAATGAAATAAATCAAAACACAACATGATCACTTATGAAATGCACTAAAGGGTGAACTCTACTCCAAATAACAATATAAATTTTCATTATAAACTATTTACTCTTCTCAAATGGTATATATATTTTAATTTCATGTTCACTATCAAATGAAATTTCTAAAACTATATACACATTTTTTTCTCATACCATCAATAACATATATATCTCACTCTCCTTGATGATACTCTCTATTTAATATGAGAACAACTTATGCTATAGTGGCATATACTCACCACAACCAAATGAATAGTTAGACAAGGTTAAGATATCAAAATAGTATTACAATTATAAATAATATAAACATAAAATTTACTTACTATTATTCAACTCAAATGATGTATTGTGTATTTTGATATGAGATGTCTCCCATTGGTTCCCATTCCCTCCCACCCAAGGAAATTTCAAACTCTGCAGGCCCCCCTCCTTGTTATATCCCTTGACACATGGAGGAGCAAACATGCAGTCCTACTATGGTGATAACATCATATATTGGTAAGATCACCATTGTAAATTATGACAAGAGAGATGATGTCAAGACTGGGACTGACCCTCAGGAGGATGTGACAACCTATGGGAATGTGATAATGGTAATGGCCACAAATGAAACTTTTAGATATGCTCCCTCTATAGTATTTCCTAGATCTCTTGGATCAATGAATGATAGGAGGATACTAGTTGGAACAAAGGGCTTCAGCGTTATGGTGGTGGCTAAATGTAACTCAAGGGTTTTTACCCTAGCAATGGTTCTGTAGAAGAGTGTTCAACTAAAGACATGGGAGGTGGTTGAGCCTATCCATCACCCCTCTTTTTCATAGATGGCTTCAAAGAATAGAAATGGTGGGAAGCTGCTAGCCCCAACTAAACCTATCCCTTCCATTTAATTTAAAGGTGAACTATTGTTGGAAATAATTGAGAGAGAAGAGAAACTTTTAGACACATTGATGCATGGCGATTATCAATTTTTGGCCATCCCTACTAGATCTGCATGGTTAGATCTATACCCCTTATTTAGGGTAACATATGAATCTTTCCTTGTGCCAAGGGCTTTTTCATAATTTTTAAAAATATGTTAAAAGATATAAATGTTATTTTTTAGGAGTCCAGGTGGTCTTTGAATCAATTTTTTTTGCTATCTAAGCCATGGTTTCCAACATTTAACCATTTAAGGATACCTTTGATGTTCATCTCATATGGGTTAGGATTACTTATTTACCTCTTTAGTTTTTTACAAAATATTACTTCAAGGTCATTGGTAATTCTTTGTTGGATTTTGTCTCTATTGACTCAATCACTAAAGGTTATCACCATCCTACATTTCCCCAGTTGTCGATTAATTTGAAAATTTATATGGATCTACCTAAGAGCATTGAGATAAGGGTTCAAGATCATATATAGAAATAAGATCTCAGTTATGAGAGTTTTCATTTTCACTATCATAATTTCTTAAAAATAGAGCACGTAGCATCAATGTGCAACTCTACTAAGTAGAAGAAGGGAGTGACTTGGTGGAAGGAGGATCTCCCAGAACACAACTTTGTTAGAAGTGATTTGAAGTAAATCAACTCTAAAAGGGATATAAATGGTGAAAGTAGTGAAAGGGAGGTGTTTGACTAAGTTCTATAACTTATTGATCAAGTTTCCTCTAGGGATGATAACCTTGTGACTGAAATACCCATTTCAAGGGCAGAAGTAAAGGAGGATGCAACAATAAAATAAATATCTTATCCATTTTATCTCCTTTAAAATCCAATTTGTGTTTATCTGAAAGCTCTTGAAAACAAGGGAGAATGGACCATAGTGCAAAAAAGGAAAAAGGTAGAAGAGTTGAGGTTCAGACTCCCTCTATCATATCCCTCTACTCAGAGGGATCCCTATGAAAAAGTTTATTAGATGAAAGTTAAAGTTATTTAAGGTGTTCTTCCCTAGAAAAGGTATTCTTTGGGATTTCCCTTGGAAAACATTTTGTAAAAAATCTTGTCTTTTTTCGAATGGTCCTTGATACTAATTTACTTTCCATGGATGATTACCAGGTGATGAATGATCATGGTATTTGTTGTTTGATTGTGGTTGGTCTAAGTGTATCCCTTTTGTCCCTTCCCTTGGGAGGGATTTTCCTTCTGGTGGTTGAGTGGTTGTTTCATGGAGTCAAATTATTTATGGAAGACTATCTACTTTTCATTAGTTTTGTACTGTTTACAAAGGATTCCATTTTGTCAAGCTTGGGCTTAGTTGTCTGTTGGGTTTTTAGTTCCTCATGGGTAACTAGGTATGATGAATCATTCAATCCTAAAAATTTATTGTATACATGTCAAGAGGATGATTAATGGATGTTTTTTATAAGTGTCTTTGGTTGTAACACATATTTTTGTGGTAGGTTGGTAACATTATTTGGTAGTGCTAAGTTTTGGTCACTTGGCATGGTGTTTTTGAATTTGTTTTGCCTGCTTCATTTACGCTAGTAGAGACATCTCATTTGAGCATGAATTCCATAGCTTTATCTCCTTTTTAGTAAGTTTTAGGACCTTCAAAACCTATTACCTTTACCGTATCTAATAAAGAACAATAAACAACAAATTCCATGTAATTAGTCATCATTAGCCCATAGTTGTTCATTTAAATTAAAAAAAATAGATATGTAAAAAAATTCATAATAGTCAATTTCTAATCCAAATAAAATCCATGTAGTGCCCTATTCCATTTATTACAACAAAAAATAATGTGTGTTCACCATAAAAATTTGGATGTGACACTAAGTTTCTAGTGCAATTATTTCCATTCAAAATTAGATATTGTTTGTATACCTTTTGTGGATAACCCCTATTAAAACCATTTATTTTTTCTTTTCATTTTGAAGAAGAGAGGTGGAAGTTATGTGATTTTTGTGTAAGTGATCTATGTCATGCCATAAGGTAATTTTAATTATCCCAGATACATGAGAAATATTAGTTTTCCTTAGTTTAATTAGAAATCAAAGGCAAGAGGAATAGATATATATTGAATTAGTTTACATATATAAGAAGTTGAATAATCCAAAACTCAACAGATTTGGTTGAAATATAATTCAAGAAACAAGAACAACACAATTGAAATAATGTTATCTCTCAGAAGAGATGTTTTATTGATCAAATTTGTAGACCCAAACATATGCCTATCTCTGAGAAGAGATGTCTGATTTCCATTTCAAATTACATATTTATTTATACACATTTTTAAGGTAGACGGAAGATGTGAAAGGTCACCAATCTCAAGGGATATTAATTTGTTTAACTTCCATGATTTACAACAATACAAAATTTGAGGAATTACTATTTTTAGAAACTTACTATTTTTAGACTACACTAATAAAATTGAAATTTGGTGCACTTCCATTTGGTTTTTGGGGGTCAAAACCCATCAATTAGAGATATATTATATCTCATGGTGTTCCCCTCATTCTTAGCTTTCCAATGGTTCAAATGGGGAGTCAAATGGAGCTATGGTGTAAAAGTTATGGCTCGTAGAAGTTATACCACCAATTGGGGTAGAACCGTCACCTGAATTGTCACCTGAAATATTGGTTGAATCACCTTTTGTGCATAACACATTTTAAAATGATTTTATTTTTTCTTTTGATTTTGAAGAGGAGTGGTGGAAGAGATGTGATTTTGGTGGAATGTTATGACTACTCCACCCTTGCTCTTCATTTTGTATTGAAAACTATTAAATAAAAGCTTGGATGCATGTATATGTTTTGTATGTCATACCATAAGGTAATTGTAATTATCCTAGATACATGAGAAATATCAATTTTCCTTTGTTTAATTAGAAATCAGAGGGAAGAGGAATAGATATATATTGAATTAGTTTACATATGTAAGAGGAATAACTATCTATTGAATTAGTTTGCATTTTCAAGAGAAAATGTTATCTTTTG